>VWPU01020281.1:0-16022 GCA_013398955.1 Callaeas wilsoni
TGCAGCCGGCGAGCGGCGGAGCGCTGCCCGCCCGCCGGCGCCCGGGCCTCCCGCCGCGCCGTTGCCACAAATATTTATTTCGTGGTTTTCCCCTTTTTTTCTTTTTTTTTTTTTTGACTCATTTTGTGCGGCCGGGCCGAGGAGGAAGCGCTGGGAACCAGTTCTTGTATCGGCCGCTGTACGGTCACTCCTGAGGTGCCCTGAGCCTCTCCAGGCAGGAGCAGGGCAGGAATTCCCCGTGGCCCTGCTCCATCTAAATCCATAGAACTGGGCAGAGCATCCCTTTTCTATCCCTTTTCCCACCACCTCCCAGACCTGTCCTTCCCAGGAAGCGCAAATCCCGACCCTGTGCCTTGACTTTGTCAGTACCATCATAAACCCCAGGAGCATCATTCCCGCAACGAGCCCAGGTGTGTGATCCTGGCTAGGCCATTCCAGGAAACGGTGGAAAAGCCACAGGAATTCAGGCTGTCAGAGCGTTCCTGCCTCATGCTGTTCTCTCAAAGCACGAGCAGCAGCTCCTGCTGTCCCGACCGAGTGGCTGGAGCAGGACCCAGCTGGGATTTTGGAGTCGGAGCTGCACGGACAGCAAGGCTGGGGCACAGAATCCCGCACATCACTCAGCTCTAGGTTCCTGAGGTTTGATCCAAGAAGTCTTTGCATCGTGTTTGGAAGACGCCAGATTGAGCAAACCTTGGGGTTTGAGCTCCTCAGGTTTCCATGAGGCTGAGCAACCTCAGTGCCAAAGCCCCGGGATCTGCCCTGCAAACGGAACTGACACCTAACGCGGGGCTGCAGAAGGTGCCAGGGATTTCAGACAATCCCGTCCCGGTTTCAGTCACACCTCCCATGCTCTGGCCTCCTCCAAAAGCTTTTCCGGTCCCTTTTGCAGTATTTATAGTGCAGTGCAGCTGTCCAAGGAGACAAACCCTCACCTCACACAGAGAAGATGAAGCAGCCAACAGCTCTTGTATTTATTCGTTGCATCTCTCTGATATAGAATCCCCTCTCCAGGCAGGTACGGTCCATGAACACCAAATTTTCTCTGCAATTTCCCAAACATTATAAAAATAGGCCCATTCTGAACCCTGCCCCTGGGGTTTGCAGTTTCAGCTTCCTTTAGGATCCTGGGAGATGTCACCCATACATATTTCTTTAACTTGCTAACTCTTAATGCATCAGAAATAGATATATTGTGGTAATGAGTTCCACAGGTGACACATTGTGTACAAGTTTTAATTAAAAGTTAAATAGTTAAGACATTTGTTTACAGGCAACAGTATTGGTTGCTCACTCTGTACATTGCATTTATTGGACAGCAATAAGGAAAAACAGAACATTTGGCACGAGAATGCCAATTTTTTTTTATTATTATTATTATTATTTTTGGACACATGAACACAAAATATCCCTGCAGGCTAAAAAAAAAAAAATACATTGCAATTGTACACGACCAGCATCTTACCTCGACACGGGGCTGTGAGCCCCAGGACAGTTTAGAAAGTACCTCGTATTGCTAGAGACATACATCCAGTCCAAAGTTAATAAAATACCATTTGAAACATTACAAGTCTAACAATATAGAAACCAAAAAATTACATCAGAAGTCAAACTGAACAAATGCAAACATTTTACATTGAAGTTGCAGCCTCTAGACATAGAAATATGAAAATGTCAATAGCAAGGTCTAAGAAAAACTGTACGTGATATTTAGTGCAAGATCTTTCCTCCAGTGCACAGGGAAAGAGCCTTGCAGTGGATCAGGATCGGGATGGATCCAATGCCCCCTGGCCCTGCCTTCTGAAAATGAAAGCAGAGTCACTCCCTCGCTATTGAGCAAGAAAACTCCTACAGCACATCCACAAAGGGGTCGGGGCTGCCAGACCCCGGCTCTGAACGAGGCCCTTCCCCACCCGAAGGGTGCGAGGGTGGACACGGGACATTCCCTCCGCCGGCCTCGGCGCCCTTTGGATGCAGCTCCGGGCACGGGCCTGGGTAACTCACAGCAATACAAGAGCCAGACTGGTGGAGACAGGCTAACTAGGGATTGCCAGAGCTTGTTCAGAACTCAGCAGGGACAAAGCAAGCAGAACCGGGTGGAAAACAGGATTTCTGCCCCCTCCCCCCCTTTTTTTTAATATATTTTTTTTTATATATATATATATATCAACCACCCCCTTCCCCAACTCTTTGAACTTTGCTACATTTAAAATCTTTCACACCACAGAGCTAAACAGTGGCCAACAGGCTTTATTTATAAAAAAACCCCAAAAAACAAAAATCAAAACACCCTAAAACTACAGCTACAGAATGCACATCTTCCCATTGATTGACACATGCAGAACGAGTCACTCAGGCCCACAGGGCTCACCCAGGTCCTCAAGTCTTCCAGACTTGGGCTCAGACCTGCCTAGGGCAGCACTGCTGCAACTTGGATCCTGAACTTCAGTGCTTTCCCCCCAAAACTCCAGCCCTGTGCCTGGGGTGGGCTCACACCAGCCCCGCTCGGGTGCTGGCCCAGGGCTCACCAGGGGCCGATGCTCCACCTGGTCTGAGGTCAAATATCCAGTCACAGGCAAACCAAGGAGAGGCTCTCCCTTCCCTCAGTCTCAACCAGGAGTGCTTGGCACTGGACAACTAATTGGTGATAAAGTTCATTTTTTATGCACCCTTGTTAAACCAGCCCCATTCCTAGTGCACAAACTCAAATCAAGGATCTTGGATCCTACCACCTCCAACAGGTGCTCAGGTGCTTTTCAAGGTGCCAAAGTTCTCCGTGTGTGTTGGGTCAGTCAGAGTTCACTCTAAAAAGGGTTTTTGTGTCTTCTCCCTGAACGAGTACTGAGAAAAGCAGCGGTCAGTCTCCCACCCACATGTCCTGATTTTATTACACAAGTGAGGTATTCTTTAAAAAAAAAGTTAAGAAACTTAAAAGAATCTTTTTGTTTTTTCAGTCTAAACCTGTCCTGGCACGTGCCGGGAGCAGGGTTCACTTCAGTCCCATTTTCAACAGAAATGAAAAGAGGTTAAACTTAATTTATGAGACGTACTACTGGCAAGGAGGTTATAAAACTGTTTGAAGATGTTCAGTGTACTCTGGTACAACTGAAAACAACAGCATTTAGAAATGTAAACTTTCATTTATTTACAAGCTTAAAGACTGAAGGAAACAGCATTTCCTATTGCTGAAATTTGGAGGGGGCTGGTTCCTAAGCTTTGGGACAGCAGACGACTTAGCAGCAAACCCCACACGAGTATCAGAGACCACAGTGCAATCCTTGGGCTTCTCAAACTCCTCCTCAGTTTAGGAATAAGCTTTAATCTGCACTAACTCAGGTACACAGTAAGGAATCTAGTCTTAAATTACTACGTTGGATTACAGGAATACCAGGGAAACCAGGTCCCTGCTCTTAATTACAGGTTGCAGCTGAAAAAAGCCAAGCAGATTAAAAACCCTAATTTCTAGGCTGGGATAGAATCAGCATTTGAGACTCACACGGGTTCAACATGCTGTGAATGCAGTTGTGTGGGCAACCCAGATTCCCAGGGAAAAAAACAGTTCAAAATGCTGGTACAAGTCCTCAGGTTGCCTGTCACACAATACATTTCAACTGCACACGTTGGCCTTTCCTACATGGAACACCCAGTTTCCAAGCTTATAAAAAATGTTGTAGACAGGACACCAACAGTGAATATAAAACAGTTAAAAATAATTCTTAAAAAAAGCATGGAAATGCGTCTTTTCTAATTTGTTTCAGAAACTGCCAAATTGTGTGTTCAGAAAACGACACGAGAACTCATGCACAATCCTCAGCTAGAAAATTACACTGTTGGGGGGGCTTAAAAAACAAAGATTTATTGCCAAAGTTAAACCTTCTATGAGAAAAAAGTTTTAAAATCACTTAGATTTATCAAACCACACAGCAGCATAAAGTGGGCACTTTTGTAAAAGTTTGCAAAATACCTAAAAGCTAAATTTTTTTTTTTTGTTTTATCATTTTTAGAGGGGGGAAATGATGGTTCAGTACTTGTTACGATACCATGGCAGTATTATTTATAACCATTATCATTAAAATCTACTGACAGGCATCACTATTGGTTATATTACACATTCACAGAACAAGAACCACCTATTAACTCGCAGTATAGTGCAATTGCTTTGCAGCCCAAGTCTGCAGAGATTAAAAAGATAATTAGTAAAACTGACAAAAAACTGCAATACCTGTGAAAGTTATGTTTGTTAAAAGGCATTTACAGTAGTGAAGTCTAAAATCTCCATTAAAAAATCTATGGCCCCACACGACAGAAGGATTACAGCGAGCTGGATAGAACATTTTGCCATCACATCATACTCACGAAGCAGGGCACGGAGACAGGGCAGCAGTCACCGTCAGCTCATGGGATGAGGAGAACTGAAAAACCACAGCTAGCAAAAGATTCGATAGAAACCTTTCGTGCCAAGTCCTTGAAAAATTTCAGGATGATCGGCCTTTGCGCTTTGAGGTAAAAATTCAGTCCAATGCATCAGAAAAGACAAGTCTATGGGTTTCTAGTACAGAAAACAATGAAACAAATGGCTCAATTGTGTTGGTGCATCAGACGTTGCAGTGAAGAACAGATTCAGTGCGACTGTCCGGAGCTGCTGGTAGTGGGCAGTCCGAAATCCCCCGGCCCTGGATAGAGCAGGAGGCTTCCAAACACTTCAGGACTGCGTGGGTTGTTGTTTTGCCTCATCTTCCCAGGTGCTCTCAAGCGAAATACATGGTGTGCTGGGTGTCGTGGTGGATCTGCACGGCCTTGGCCAGCGCCTGCGGATCGCGGCCGTTGCTCTGCCCCGACACGTGGCTGCCCTCCGCGCTGCGAGCAGACACACACCCGTGAACAACCAGCACGGCTCAGCTTCACTACCTGCCTCCCAGCACGATGAGGCCATTCCTTACCTGTCATGATCCTTGTCCACGAGATGGTACCTGGCCCGAAAGGCCACCAGCCTGGCGTAGTAGGCGGGCGCGGGGATGGAGACGGAGCGGGTGCAGCGCACGTACGTGTGGCACAGCTGGTACGTCAGCAGCTGCAGCTCGTCCGCCGTGAAGCAGTTGTCATCCCACAACACCTGGTAGTGGGAGGGCCGGCTGGTTCCCTGCAGAGAACAGGTGAGCAGTCAGCTGGAGAGCAGCAGCAAGGACAGAGGTGGGACCTGCAGGCTGTACCTTCCAGCAGGCACCGAGGAGTCCGTGCCAAGCAGGCACCAACACACTCTAGCAGACAAACAAGTGACATTTCCCATAGGGACAACTACAAGGATTTAGTCCCACAGCCTGAGCACAGCAGAGCTGACATTACCTGAATTCCTGCATGGCTACAGAGGTAAAAGTCAAATTCAGAGGGATGCGTGATGGTGCTGTCCACAGTAGTGCCTGCTGGTACATTGCCACTTTTACCCACCTAGTGAGAAAAGTTTATTATTAGTCCATGGGCTTTTTTGGAAGTGACCCCAAAATGCCTTCAGAGGTAGGCTCTATTGAAAGCTGCTGGAGAATTTACTGCTCAAAAAAGTGAAAAAATAATAAGGTCGTTTACACAGGAGGAATGAAAATGTTCTTTCTGAATTCATTTTTAGAAACTTCACCAAATCTAGCTGGTGTGTAATCAGAGGAAAATAAAACCCTTGCCAGCACCATTAAAACTGCAGAGTGGGATAAAGCCTACACAAGTAATTTAGGATCTGAAAACGCAGGTTCCTGAGATAAATTTATTTCATAGCCTTGTTTGCTCTCACACCCTGAAGATCTGGGTTTTTAAGCAAACCTCAGATCAAGCGCTTCCCTAAAGAAGGTTCCTCAGCTGGCGTGTGGATTTGTGCCACAGGCACATCTTAGATGCACCTGGAGACAGAACAGGGAACAGAGTGAACAGCCAGGTCAGCTCACTATCAGGAATCCTGGACTATAAAAAACCAGGATACATCTCCAGGTACACAAATACCAGGATACTGAGCACACCTATTCCAAAAGGGAGAACAAGCTGTTCCATCTGATGCAGAGCAATAAAAAAGGGAGGCACTGGTTATTTTGGTAGAGAAAGCCTGTTACCACCCAGTACTGCTGCTGCTTTACAGCTTTAGTGGGCAAGATGGATCCCACCCCACTGAATCAACAATCCCACTTTCCTGTGCCATCACCTCCCCCTCATGGAGTCAATACTTGCCCTTTCAGTTTTGTCGGCACAGAACAGCCTGGTGTGATGCCTTTTCTGCACAACAATGTAGGTTATTCCTGGTCTATAATCTTCTTCCAAACTAATGCAGGCCTTCCGGATGGCAATCAGCTCTGGCCAAGCTACCTACAAGCAGAAGATTTAACTATTATGTGATGAATTCAGTAGGTATTTGATTTTTTTTTTCCCTGTGTACAAATGCCATGTCGTAAGGAACATGATCAGACTGGTAAATGATCAGACTGATAAATGTACCAGGACAATTCAAGGAAACTTAATTTTTCCAATAACAAATATAATCCACATAAATAAATACATTTTTTCTAGGACCAATCCCTTACAATCCCCATAACTATATATCAATCCCTTTCCATGAGCAACAGAAAATTATCGGACAATACCTGTTTCATCTGTCCTTCCGACACTCCCCCTCTGTAGTAAATGATCCTCGTGGGCTTGAAACGAGTGGATTTGTAGAACTGGATCAACAGCTCCCGCACCATGTTGGTCAGGTCCTGGATCACCTCCTGGCTGTAGAGCAGCTCCTGGGAAGTCTCCTGGCGCGAGGTCTGCACGCGCACCGTGGCGCAGTAGCGGCTGGGGTGCCCGTCCATGCTGCCCACCACGGCCGCGATGGACGGCTTCTTCCCGTCCCCGGCGGGAGGGTGAGTGACATCTGCTCCCAAAAAGATCACTGGCTGCTGGAACACCGAGGGCCTGTTTGATAAGATTAAGGTTTATTAGTTAGAATCACAGAATCCCGGAAGGGTTTGGGTTGGAAAAGACCGGAAAGCTCATCCAGTTCCACCCCCTGCCCTGGGCCAGGACACTTTCCACTATCCCAGGCTGCTCCAAGGCCGGTCCAACCTGGCCTTGGACACTCCCAGGGATGGGGCAGCCACAGCTTCTCTGGGCACCCTGTGCCAGGGCCTCATCATCCTCACAGGGAACAATTCCTTCCTAATCTCTAATCTAGAGCTACTCTCTTTCAGTTTGAAGCCATTACCACTGTCCTTCTTCAGCTTCCTTGTCAGCCCCTTCAGATACTGGAAGGTGCTGTGAGGTTTTCACACAACCTCTTCTCCAGGCTAAACAATCCCAACTTCCTCACCCTGACTTGAGAGGAGAGGTGCTCTAGGCCTCTTATCAACTCATAATAATAAATAAGAACAGCAAAAAGAAAGAGGGCCAGGAACAAAAAAAAGTTACAGCTGAGGAAGGTGCATCCAAAGCACTAAAGAGAACTAAAACCTGTCAGAATCTTTAAGGGCAAAGTTCTCTGCCTCAAGCACTTAGAGTCCAGAAAGAACAGAAAGTAACAAGGATAGGATCAAAGCCAGACCAAGTTACAAGCAGTGATTCCAAGTCACTCCTCCTCACTCCTTCTCTTTCAATTTGGAAGCAAACACAGGATGCTTTAGAAGGTGGCAAGAGGAAAAAGTAGACTGAGTAAATCCAAAGGCAGGAAAGAGACAGGAAAAAAACCTTAGTGAGCTTGATGGCTCTGACTGCTGGATGGCTCTGACTCCCCTTGGCTCAGGGCTTACTGGGAACACTCCAAATGCAGACATATCCTCCACTGTCCACTCCAGACTGTGGGAATTTCTAAAGCGTGTTTTATTTTGAAAAGTATCATTTTAGCAAACACAAGAAAACAACACCATTTTCCTTGACAATGCAGACATTACGAAGAGCTTTTGATTGGATCTCACCTTTGATGAGGTACCAGCACATTGTTGATTCCTCCAAGCTTGGCGTTGATCTTCAGACACAGGTTGGACAGCGTTTGTGGTGAGGTTTTGACCACGTTCTTTACCTGAACACACTGTGTGGCCATGCCCAGAAGAGTATCTCCAACCCGCTTGACTTCAGCTGCGACAGAAAATAAGGCAGTGGTTCCTGCTTGGTCTTATTTTTTTCAAATGTTACTGTAATTCAGATCCTTGAAACTTCACTGACAAAGGTTCAGTTTGCTCTTTGGTAATACACAAACTCTCCAACCAGGCCTGACAAACCAGCTCCAAAACACCCTTTTAAAGAGAACCTATTGCCTCCTCTGCCTCCTTCCTGCCACCCACTTGCGGTACAACTCCTGATCACTTTACAGCCCCTTCTCCATACCGTACACGGGCGTCTTCCCGGGCAGAATCACCACGATGAGCTGCAGGCCAACATAAGTCAGCTTTAAGTGCTTGAACATGGGCTCCACGCTGTCTGCACCCTGGGCATACTTGCAGAAGCAGGGCTGGCCCTGGATCGGCATCCCGGCGTCCTTGGAGATCTTGCGCAGCTGGTCTGTGAAACTCCTGAAATAGAAGTGGATTTGTCCTGGCCTTTTCACTATGGTTCACTCATCAGTTTTATCAGCCAGATCTACGCCGTTTCTGCTATTTCACAGCACTACAGTAATTATTTTTTAGCAATTCTATCCCCATCAGGAACTCACTAATACGACTTTAATCCTCTCTGAGGAAGGTCATCAGCTTCTGTAATTTTACAAGCCTTACAGAAACAGACATTTGAGATGAACATCCTGAGGCAGACTCCCAAACTAATACTGATGCTCTGGTGAATTTTTACTTATCCACCTAATTTATCTGAGCATTATCGCAACCATGATTTTTACCAATCAGTGGTTCACACAACCTCTTTCTTTAGGATTCTGTAGAGTATTTTGAAGGGCAGGGGAAAATCAACTTATACCACACATCACCTTTCAGAAACATGAGAAAAATACACCTTGAAATAGAATCCTGAATAAATAGGAAAATACTTACTTCAGCAAGTCTTCCCTGCATTGTTTTTGAGGAGCAAAACAGGCAACAGCCCAAACTTTAATCTCAATGCCAGCGTAGAACTGTTTCCCTCTCATGTCCCACACGCCTTGGTTTGGTGTGGCCACAGTCTTGTTCTAGGTAAAAACCAAAGGCAAATTAGAAATAAAGTGCTGCTCTGTTTTGACTGTAGCCCACCAGAAGAAGCCTCACGAGAAGATACACAAAACACCTCATGAATTTCGATAACCTCAGGACAAGGAGTTTTACAAGACATGGAAACTCACCCTGCCTCCATACTGCAGCATTGGGGCTGGCAGAACTCTGCCTGTCAGCTCTGTCATTTCGTTATGGACAACAATTCCAAACTCCTTCAGATAGGGATCAGGCCCACCAACCATACTGTTACTCTTCACCTGGGGACAAGACAAATACTGATGTCACTACACGAAAGCTTCAGGTGACTCTGCCCTCTCTGCCATCAACAGCCTTTCTGTTTAAAAGGATTGGTTTTAACCAAGACAGATTTTTTAACTTCTCTCTTGGTCATGCTGCTCATCATCACCTGCTCCAGTGCTCTGGAAAAGCCATGAGAAGTGACAAACACAGACTGTGCAGTGGGAAAAGTACTCACCAGTCTGCTGATCTCCTCCTGCCTGTCTGGGGCAGACCTGGCTGTCGCTTTTATCATGGTCGAGGTCTGATTGTCCGTGAGCTTCTTGATGCACCTCTGGCCAGCCACGATGTTACACACCTGCAGGGGAGCAGGGAGAGGTGCTGTGACACCGTTTAACAGAGGACACACCACAGTGCAGGACTCGGATCCTTACCTCCAGTGGCAGGTACGTGTGTTTCTGCTCCTGGCCAACCTGGAGACAGGGCAGGTGAGGGTATTTCAGCTGCAGACTGTACTTCTGCTTAAAATACTGAGCTACTGTGCACTCCATGGCCTGCCCATTCTCCAGCTGCAGAGGGAACCTAGAAATGACATTCGTTCTGGTTAGACTTTGTCAGATTTTTTTAAAGGAAAAAATGGCATGAAAAACCTATTCCAGACTACCTTTAGCAAATCTCTATTTTCCTTAGTTACTGGATCTCTTTTTTATGAAAAGATTTTAGGCTATATACTGAATTTCTCGTATTTTAGCTATTTTAAAAATAGGAGCTTTTGATAACTGTATTTATAAGCCAGGATATAGCTCAATTTTCCTGGGCTGAAGGAAATAAAGCAGTAGTCAAAACCCACACTATTCCTCTACCCCACTACGACTAAACATTCCTGTAAAGCCACACAGCTGCTTCACCTCCAGAATCAACTATTCCTGCATAAACAATATACCAAATATATTCCAGATATATTTAATAGGTTGAAGATTTTAAGAACTGTCCGGCAGTGCTTGATACATACGTCTGGTGACTGGCTGGTCGCCGGGTAACGTTGCAAACTCGGTATTTTCTCTTCATCTGGCCACAGTGGGTAACCTCTACTTTTAGACCTGAAAACACAACAGAAAATAAATTCAGGGACAAGAATCACCTTTGAGGGGGATGAAGGCAAAAAAGGAACAGCCCAGCTCCCCATGTGCCTTGCAAATTTTCATTACAACATAGTGTGAGCAGGTTTCAGTATTTTCTTGCAGCAGCTTTCGGACAAGCTTTTACCTCTGATTTCTTTGGTAAACTTGACACGCTGGGAGTCTGTCAGAGGTTTGCTTTGTTCACTGATGTTCTGGATGTCCAAGACCTCGCACATGAACTCAATGATAGGCTGGGCACGATAGAAAGCAGTCGCTGACACTAAGATAAAAAGATAGGGCAATTAACTGAGAAGTACAAAGAACTCTGTTACATGAGTGAGACAGAATCTCCTACACACCATCGATGTTGAGCATCATGTTCCACATGGCAGGACGGACCGACTGGTGGAAACCAAACCACACCTCCCTGCCCCCTCCCAGGGGGTGGTAATAACCTTCAGGAGGAGAGAAAAAGGAGCGACCCACAGGGGTGTACCTGGAAAAAAAAAGAAAATTAATACTCTGTTCATTTCTTTCTGAAATACTTTTTACATTCACATCTATAGTGTTTAAAACACATTTCTACAGCGTGTTATAACTGTCAGAGCACACTTATGGCAAGCACACAAAGCCTCTTCTGACAGTGCAGCTGGAAAGGGTACAGCAAATTCCTGTCAGAAACATGACCAGCAGACACAAGGCCTTAGTTCAGATCACATTTCCCTATTCTAGTGCAAATTTGTAAGGCAGGTGTTGAATTACAAGGCTGCATCCCTCATCCCTTCTACCACAGGAGTGTAATGGGCAGCAGAGCAGCAGCAAGGAATAACTAACACAAATGTTAAGATGGATAGGAGACATGTCCAGCCAGGAAGGCCCCACAGGTACCCACCTCATGGAGGGAAGGTGCCGTGTGATTACATCCAGTGCTTGTACAGAATCTTCAGGAACTTCATTCAAGTGCCCTGCCAGAGCTTCCAGCAGCATCTGAAGGCTGACAACTGACACCCACTGAATGGAAACCTTAAATGTCTGGTCCTTCCCCTCTCCTGGAAGTGTAACCTCCATATCCACCTGCCACGGGAACAAGAAAATTAAGCACAAGCTTTTGTTATGGATTGCAGACAGACACAACACTCAGCAATGGTACAGTTTTCTCCTAGGTATCCTTTGAATCTATATTTTTGATGATTAGTTTGTGTAATGACTTTAAAATATTACAATTGGTTCCCTCAGGACTTTGAAAGTTTGTCATTTATTCATCTGAGAAACTGCACTGAAGTATCTTTAAATGTAAATTTTAAGCAGTAATTAGTATGGTGACATCAAAGCTCTGGAGAATGGTGAGTCATTTTTTTTAAGTCAGCCAATTAATAGCAAGATGTTTTGTGAACCAAATGGGAAGGCAAAAAACCCTTTTGGTCAAAAAGGAGACTCACTGGGAAACACAAATCTCAGAGTTCTGGCACAGCACTTGGGATGATTCTCACACCCCACAGCCCAGAGGGTAACTGTGAACTCACCCTGAGCGTCCCCCACGGTACAGCAATGACCAGATCCCTTGGGAGATCAGTAGATGGGGTGAAGTTTTGTTTAGAGCTGAGGTCCACATGCAAGGCAGGAACAGCTGATCTGGTTGTTCCCATGCAGGAGGATGTATCTCCACAGCACAACCAAACCCAACCAGAGTCATCCTCAGCTACAGTGACTTTATCACCCAGCAACAGAATGAGGGTCAGAACAGGGAAAAGGGAAGGTCCCATCAGGGTGAAAGACAAATAGTGTCCTTGCAGCTATAAGAGCACAATGTAGTTTTCATGTCTCGTGATATTCTGTGCCTGAAGGACTGGGAATTAGAAACCCAAAGACACGAACTTCAGTAAAACACCAGCGAACTCCTAGAGACCCTGACTGACTCTGCCTGTCATTTCCAAGACTACACCAATAGGCGTGACAGTGTTTTGGGTTTAAGTCAATAAAAGATCACTTTTTAAATGACACTGCAACACTTTTCCCGTGGAAACTTAAGGCAACACTTACTCTGTCCCTGCCAATGGGTAAGGGGTGTGCCGTGTACATGTTCCGCTTCCCGTCGTACCCAGGCTGCCGATCCCCAAATATCTGCATCTTGAAGTGCCTCACCATCGTATCCACCACCTCCCTAGGCAGTGATTCATTGAGTTCAGTGGAAGAACAAAAAATTCAGCAATGGGCTTACACAATTTAAAATTCTTTTTTTCACTTTTTCTTAAAGGAGCAAGATACGAAAAACAACAATGCACGAAAGCACCCCCAGGTCACACCAGGAGCTGTAAATGTCACCTCCAGGTTAAGACACCCAAGTGGCACACACAGGTGTCTGTACAGGTATCTGTGCTGTCAGCAGAGCTACAGCCAAAACAAGCTGAGGAGTCTGGAGAGATGTTCGCACACAGGAGCAGACACAAGCACCTGCCTTGGGGTGGGTGGGAGGGCTCCGTGGATTGATCCACGTGTGGACTCCAAAATCCACAAGCTGAAATACCTCTCCTCAGCTGCTACACGTTTGTGTAATAGGCTGTGGAACAATTACCAGGGACATTCACTTGTAGACTGTAAAATAAAACCAGCTGGAGGTCAACGCTCAGTATATTTCACAGAGCCTTCCAGATTACGGGCCAATTGCAAGAATATTGTAGTTCACTGAAAAGCAACTGCTGACCACAGTACAGACACAAACGGGGCTTTAGCAGATGGAGAACTCCTAGGGTGCACAGCTTCCTTGCATTCAGGTACATACACTTCATTTAAATCAATAAACCTTTATTAAATAACTCCTACCTGTTGACTCTTCGGGGGCGTTTCTCTGGTTTGATATCTACATCATAGTGATAAACATCAATCTTGGGGATCTGAACCTGGAAGTGGTTGGCCAGGAGACGGATGGGTTTCCCAACAGTGCCCAGGCCTGGGCGACGGGGCGGTTGGAAAAGGCTTGTCGGGGGCCCTAGGAAAGTCAAATAAATATGTATGAGATGTGATGGCTCACGGCATGCACCTCTCAGGTGTGCTCTGGGTGACTTTTTGACTGGGCAAGAAGAAATCTTAAGCTTTCTGAGGCTGCAAAAAGAGGCTCAGCCTTCCAGCTGCTCAGAACTTCAAGGTAAAAAACGTGTTCCCTAAAGCATGTATAGGTAGGCGCCATAAATCATTCTTAAAATTTTAGTGGCATTTATTCATGACTGTGGTTATGAACTTCACAGAGTCCTGAGAGAGAATGCAACCATACAGATATTATGCATTTTCATGTAATGCAGAGATAAATACATCCCTACCTCCATTTCTAGAACAAAACAACAGCCACAAAAGCCACATTTTGTCATTGTTTTCACTACAGGCTTCAAGTTCAGATGTTAATGATCCAATTTAAAATTCCAACGGAAAGACAGGAGTGAGGAAAGGTTTAGGCTTTCCTCTGAGTAGAAGGATAAGAGAGAAAGCATTAGACAGGTACGGACTCCTACAGACATGGAAGAGATATTTTATTGGGACAAAAAAAGATCTTCAGGAACAGATCTAAGGAGGAAATTATTAGAGGCCTGGAAGCATTACTCACATGCAAGCTGGTCACTAGGGAAGCCTTTAGTTACCCTCCTCAAAGTGTTAAGATCTGAGATACCACGTTAACGAGATTAAACTGACTATTTTTTAAATCGATCACAGCCTCAGCTGACACTGCACGTAAAGCAAATGACACTGGTATATTTTCATGGGTTTGTCTATATCTGAGCAGGGCTCAGAGTGATCAAAGTGTCTTCCCTCTGATGCGGAGTAGCAAAGGAGAGGGCAAGAAGTCTCACTAGAATGCAATAATAAACCTATCATAAAACTTAGGGCAAATTTAGCATTACAACCTGACAGCACCCATGTAAGACAAAGGCTTGGAGTTCATATCAGGAGAGAGGAGAAGTAGGTGAGTCCTATTTGGGTACACTTCAGGGTGCAGCAATAAACTTTAACACAACCATAAACTAAACCCAGGACCAAATCCCAGGAGATTCCACACTGGATTTACAAGCCATCCACTGGCTACTGCATTACCAAATAAAATTACCAACCTGAGGACACCAGCAGTGGAATATTTTTAAGCAGAAGGAACACAGAGCATGTAAGCAGCTGAAGCCCACTGCCACTTCAGCTCCGCAAAGCCGCAGTGGCAGGGGGCTGGTGGGGACAGACACCCCACAGGACACGTTCCTGGCTCCACACCCGCCTGATGGATCATGCTCCGTAACAGTCAGACCAGTTGTGGGGTACAGTTAACATTTAAAAAAACTACAGCTGTCCTGACAAGCATGAATCATTGAGGGCAATCAAAGTTTGCTGCGCTTATTTGGATACGAGAGATGATCCATTAATCCCATGCTAATTAGTCTGAAGGAAGTGCAGGCACTGACCTCCTGCGAGAGATTAAATGACAACTATATTTACCCATTTTCCTCCCTTGGTATTGACAAGTTCTGCAAACACACACAGCAACGCTGCCCTCTGTTCTGACCAAAGGAGATAAAACTTACATCTCCTCCTTCCTAAAGTTATTTCTCAAATGATTCTAGAGAATCAGCTAAAAACTGTTTTCCCATTTGCAGCCAGCTGCTCTGGCATCACAGGATTTTTATCTGATCATCCTGACTAGGGTTGTATGTGCTGTTATGTTTTAATTTCTCCTACCCTACAACGATTATGTACTAAGCACCTCAACCGAATTGCTTCAGACAGGAAGCAGTCTTCAAAACTGAAAGAGGATCTGCTTCTCCAGCTGGAACTCAGGGAGGCCACGATACATCACACACATACAGCAGGCTCTGAGTCAGCCCTCACTACCTCAAACTCTGGATTCTTCTGGAATTGCACCTTTGTGTCAATAAACGTTTCCTATCACACCGAAATTAACATCACTTCGATTATACCAATCGTTTGAATGGGAACTTGATGGGTCAGGTGTACAGACCACTGAGGGCTAGAAATACATCCTGCAGGCATTTCATGGAAGAATAATCGTGGAATAAGACACAAGCAGGAAAGCACCACATGCAAAAACCCACCAATATTTAAGCGAAGTTTGTTAAAGAAATAAACAACAGTATTTTCAGACAGTATCACCTTAAACTCCCAGAAATGGCTCAATGTCAAATATAAAACTTATCGCTGCACAGGTTGCAGGGCACACATCGCTGTGACACTCCAGCCCTGCCTGTCCCCGTCCCCTCACTGTCGCTGTTGCTGTCCCGCTCCCAGCCCCCGCCCGTTCACCCCGGGGAGGACGAGGCGCGTCCCCCCGTAGCCCCGGCAGCAGCGGGGCCGTGAGGGCATCCGCAACCCCCGCGCAAAGTTTCGCGACCCGCCGCTGCTCCTCCGCACCGGGCAGCGCCGGCGGCTCCGAGCGGGCCCCGGTGCTGCCGGGGAGCCCCGCCGGGCCCGCGGCCTCCTTCCCCCGCTGTCACGGCCCGACAGGCCGCGGCCCCCGCGCCCCCCC
>VWPU01020284.1:0-19950 GCA_013398955.1 Callaeas wilsoni
GCACGGCGAGGGGAAGCCGGGGAGGGGCGCTGCCCGCGGGGCCTGCCGGGGAGGCGCCGGCGGGGCCGCCGTGCCCGGCCGTCATCGCCCTCTCAGCGCAGACCCGTTCATTCGCAGGGTTCTGCCGGTGAAAAATAGCTCAGAAAAACACTCTGGCACTTTTCCATTTCCCCGTGTGGAAACGAGAAAGCGTTACAAAGCTGTTTCCATTTAACCCCTGCTCGAAGAGCGGAGTTTCTCGTGGACACTGTTGCATTGTCACACTCATTCCTGCACTTTTGAAGAACAGCAACCCATTGCATTGGGAAGAAAAAAAAAATTGGGAAGAGATGTTCAAGGCCAGGTTGGATGGGGCACTGAGCAGCCTGCTCTAATTGAAGGTGTCCTAGCCCACGGTTGGAACTAGGTGAGGGAAGGAATGAGGGATTTGTCTTTTTAAACAAACTGTAGGCCTGATGGTAGATCAGGCCAGATATGGAGAGGTGAAATAAGCAATGGGGGGAACTACAGATTCCAGAGGAATTCCACTAATTGACACAGACTGTTACTCACTCAAGACTATGCTAAATCCCGCGATTTAGAGAAAAAGAGCAGAGACACAAGGAAAAAGAAAGAGAAGGGGAGGTACACATTATAAAAGGGGTCTTTATTATGCTATTTGGGAAGTTTGCACCTCTCAAGTACCTCAGCCAATGGGGAAAGAGAGAGGGAAGTGCGGTTGGGAAATTAGGATAAAAAGGAGGCTGTGTTCTCCAAAAATTTGAGAGACCCCATGGGGAATGCCCCATGACCTCCCTCTTCATTCGAATAAAGTTACAGGACTCCTCTGTCTCTTTGTGGACATAAACCTCTGGTGTTTGTGGATTAATTTTCCTGCCAGTGACCTTCAATGTGCCCTTCAACCTCAAACCATTCTGGGATTCTATGATACTACAAATCTCAGGGATTTTTATTTGACCACATCACACCAGTCTGGGAGCTCAAAACCACAAAACCTATTGGTGAGAGATGGACAGCAAAGAGCAATGCTGAGCCATTGCCTTTGCAAGAGTCCCAGCTTTGCCTCGGTTGCAGGGGCTGTCCCTGGCCCCTGCGTGCACACGGTTTTTCCAGAGTTCCCTTTGCCTCTCTCCCCACACCACCAAAATGAGCCACCTGCACAAAACTTTGAAAAGAACTGATGCTCTGGCACACAGGTATGACTTTAAGAGCTTGAGGATTGAGCCTAGTGCTAAACTTGTAAGCTTCCAACAGGATTGTAAGGGCTTTAAAACTGGAAAAAGTGCGTTTAATGATGGATAAATGTAGGGCCAAACTCGTTCTGTGGTTGTACAGAAAATCATGCTATAAAAGGCCGGTGTCTATAAAGGAATCAGAGGACTCCTGCAACAGTATTCGAATAATGGAAGAGCCCACTGACACACATGCCCACAAGGCTTTCTCTCTTGGTGTTTCGGAGGGTGAGGCCTCCTTTTATCCCAAACTCCCAGCCGCATGTTGCCCTCTTCCTTTCCCCATTGGCTGAGGTACTGGGAAGGTACAGCCTTCTCGAACCGCCTACCACATATCCCCCCTTGAACCTGTCATTTTACCCCGAAGTTCAGAAGTTCAGGCTTGTGCAGACCCACTTGTCTGTTTCAGGAGTGAAACTGGGCTCTGTAACAGACCTGCTGCACAAAGCTCGGAAACTCTCACTTGTCTGTTTCACGGGTCAGCCTGCCTGGGCTCTCTAACAAACCTGCCGCTTGAAGTTAAGAGACATTAAGACTCCTTTCAAAGACGTTCACGCCCATACCTTCACCCACAGAATTGTTTGTAAAGACATTAACACACATCTTCCCTGTCATGGTGAAGTGTGGAGGGCACATAAAGTTTACCAAGTATACCTTCTGTGGCCAGAGCCTGTGCTACATTTACCATAGTGCGGTATGTAGCACCCACACAAACCTTCTCAGAGCCAAAAGTCCTCCTGGCATTGCAAAGATGGGTAGCTTGGTGGTGGTGTGTAAGTTTTTAAATAGAGCACAGAGATGGTTGGTTGGTATATGATATAACCCTTCGTTGAGACTCTGCAGATCCATGATAACACGTGCAGCAGCAGGTTCTGCCCAACCTTTTCCCTGCCAATGGACGAGCCCCTGATCTTGTCCCATACACAGTGATTGGCAGAACAGCCTAAATCACGTGTAACAGGAAGGAACAGTAAAAAGAACTGCCCCCAAATTTGGCCCAAATAGAAGATCAGGCTGAGCGGCGCAGACAGCTTCGAAGAATGAGAGCTTTCAGCACAGACAATGGGAGAGGAGCACTCTGTAGAACAGTGGAGGAGTTTATGAATTCTTTAAATAAGAATGTCAAAGCAGATGTATGGACTGTCTGACTTTGGGTTCAGCCCTCTGGGACAGGCTGCAATGCTAGGATTATTCCAGTCTCTACCTACATAGTTCTGGCAGGAGTAGGTGGTCGAACAGAAGTTAATTGATGGCTGCCTGCCCTGGCTTCTCATTAGCACCTCACATTCCTCAGTTGCTCCTTCCTCCTTTTTTCTTTTGTACTCTGTCCAGTGACTCAAGCCCTCTCAGCCCTTCTGTCTTACTCTTTCTTGTCCTAAATCTTCTGTTTTTCCTTTTCCTTTTTTTCCCTCTCCAAAGGAATATTCACACTTTCATTTCTGAAAATAACATGCACGAACTCTTTGCTATCTTCTGTAGTCATCTCACATACTTTGCCCTCATTCCTCAACAGAAAAAAAACCCACATCAATAAAATGAAAAGAACTGTGAACTGCCTAAAATTTATTCACTGTTTCTCTAACCTTCTGGGCACTGCAAAGATAGGGCTTACCAACAAATCCTCCAAATGTAGTAATTAGAAGTAAATAAAACATACAGCACAGAAATTAGGTAGCACTACCAGTTTATCTTTTGTTCATCATTCTTTGGAAGTTTCTGGCTATTAAAACATCTATTAAAAGGTAATTCCCCCTTCATAGATGCTAACCTCTTCTAGAAGAGTCAGATTATTTCAAGTAAAGGGAAGAGAAGGGAGAATTCATGCTCAAAATGAAAGAAACCTGCAGAATGTCTGATCCCCTTATTTCTGCAAGGCCTTTGCCAGTCTCAGCAGAAAAACAAGGATGTTGAAATGTTCAGTTGCCTTTTTGGTAGAAGAAATGTGGTATTACTGGCACACTCCTTGGAGCTGGGCACTGCACTGACATTGCTATACCCATTAAATAGATTTTAAGTGTTGTCAGTTTAGCACCTTTAAGTACTACCCTCATGCACATACAAAAAATCATCTTAAAAGGTCATTTTTAGTGGAAAATTGTGAAGAGCCGAAATAGTGTATCTAGTATGAAAATGTCATTGCAGGTCCATCACTAACATAATACCTAAAAAAATTCCTAGAAATGTTTCAGTATTTCAGGGTATGTCAAACACATCAGGTCTTTGAATTATCTTGGCATTCCAGTGGTTCGCTTCAGGCTGAGCCTTCAGTGCACAGCCTGTTGGAAGAGTAGGTGTCTGAATCTCCATTTCAGTGCTGCTCTTCAACTGGTGGAGGAGGAGAGAAAACAATATCTTCTGCCTGTACTTTTGTCCTGAGCAAAAAAGAATCTTTGTTGTGGCTCGGTAAAGAAGACCATTTTAGAAGGACTTACACAATAGCAAGTCATCAGAGAATACAGTCACACTCAAATAAATTACCTTAAAAATATCATTCTTAGTTTAATGAAATTAGCGAGTTTTCAAAGGAAGAAAGTAGGGAATACAGTCAAAAGTAGGGAATACAGTCAAAAGTAAGTCTGTTTTTTACTTATCCACCAACTGTAAATGGAGAATAATAGTATGAAATCTTGTATCTATTTTTTTTTCCGTGTCAGCAGACAATTAAAGCCATGACCTACCTGTCTGAATCCAAATGGCGGACTCTTTTTTTGTCTATCCAAACATCACCATCCTTAGTATGGAGACTGACCTCTTCAAATGTCTTTCCAAAGAGAAATCTTACAGCTTTTACTCTTTAACTGTACCATTACAGCAAACTCTTTCAGTGATCTCTTTTGTCTAGTATTATATGGTAAAATATAAAAAGACTGAATCAGATGCCCTTGCTTTTTTAAATTACAAAGGGGAGAAAATTCGATATGAAGAGTCTCTGAACAATAAGATTTTGAAATAAAGTGCAGACTACTACAAGGTCTACTGCAGTCAAACGCTGCCAGGGAAAGTTCCTATCAGACATTGAGAGATTTCTTGCATTCCTAAGGTCGCGCTCAGTCTCAGTCAGTTAATTATGGGGAATTTTTGATTACATGGTACACATGTTGTAAAAGAGTCCAGGAAAAATGAAAAACAACAGTAAAAGACAACAGTATGTATCTTCAGTAGATGAGCGTTCTGAACTATATACATATATTTGCATACATATTACCACCATTACCCTGGCTGTATATGCCTACCTACTTAGCCACTATGAGACCACCCCATGTCACTCATACCCATCACCCTCAACTCAAACCTCACTGCAGATTCTGCCACTGAAGTCATGTCCAAAATGTTCCGAAACATAAAGCATACTTCACATGCAGCTTTCCTATTCAGCTAAAATTCTTGTCTAGGCTCATCTCCCTTCTTATTTCCGTCAATCTCTTTCTCTGGTTTTCAAAAATGCAGCTCTGATGTCGCCATATTTATTGCAATGATTGTCCTCAGCTTCTACCATGTTCCTTTTCCATTTTTATCTTTCCAGTGAATTTGCCTCTACTACATCTGTCAGAAACTTCTTCAGTTTGATTTCAGTACATTTCACAGATTACTCTTTCTTTCATCTGGCATTTCTTTACAGCAGATGAAATTTGCCATACAAATTTGTTTAACAGAATATATTGGCCTCTAGTTTGCTGTTGAATTTTCAGACAAATTTGTGGGCTTTTTTTCCAGGCATCCTTCATACTTAAAATGTATTCCATGTAAACACCTGACAAACTGGCTTCATTTTTCCTCGCAAATACCCTTCCACCACCATGCTCCCTAAAAGTTTTGTACAATCAAATGATTATTGTCTCATGTTGTCTCATAGTTTATTTGTACAGCTGTTATACAAGTGTAGCAGTATAGCAAGTATATGCTGCTATAGCTGTCTCTGTTTCTGCTTCTTGTTCTATGTATGTATTACCAAACCATTTGGGGTATTTCCATTTTTGTATTGTTTTTCTGTCTATGATTTGTATCAGATGTGGCAGAATTTTGAGTCATGATTATATCTCCTAGACATAAAAGCTACAGGAGGACTATTAATCATTTTATCATGTGACTTTCAGACAACAAGCTCATCCAGTAAGCCATGTTCTTCTTGTTTTAAAAATACATATAATTTGGGACAGTGTATAAAGAAATTAGAATACTAAATAACAACAACAACAACAACATATTATGAAAAAATTAGATTATAGAGGTGTTTTTCTTGTTCAGATTAAGGTATATCTAGCCTAAGTGGATAGCCAAAGAAAAGAAGGAACCGAGCAATATTATACAGTAATTTCTCAACTTCCAGTTATTTTCAGTGTTGTGAGTTTCTTGATCCTGTTGTGGTTTGTCCATTTAGTGGCCTGTAGTGGGTATGGGTCTTTCTTCTAAGAACTTGACCATTCTCCCTAGTAACTCATGTAGAGTTCTTTAATATCTCAATATTATTACACAGAATTCCACAGATCTACTACCTTCTGTATGAAAACACTGGTTTTTTTGCTTTGAAGCTGGCTCATATTCTGCTATACCTCCCAAGTCATCTCTTTCCCAAGCTAAAGAATCCCAGCCTACACAGTCGATTCTCATAGTGTATCTGAGGTAGACTTCAATTCCTTCAGTGCCCCTTGTTTTCCTTCAATGAACTTTTCCCATCTATATAGATAGTCTTTTTGTAGTGAGAGGACAGCACTGAAATGCAGGCAAATAGTGCATTTATTCAGTTTAATAATAATGTTTTCTCTTTTGTTCTCTATTTTTTGTTCTCTATTTCTTTCATGAGATTTCTAAGATTCTTTTTTTCTTGGGTCATGAAGTGAACATTGACTGCATGGAAATGACACTTCCATAAAACTATCATAATCCCAAGGTCTTGTTCCTAAGTCAAAGCAGTCAACTCAGAGTCCATCGTTTTACATGCAAATCTAGGATTTCTTGTCTTCAGAAGCATAGATTTCTTTACATTATCTATACTGCATTTCACTTCCTTTGCCTTTCTCTCTATTTAATTTCGTCTGCTGTTTTATTTACTGTCCAGTCGAGTAAGAATTTATATCACTAGTAGTTGAACCATTTAACACCTGAAATCTTCTAGAATTTTTGTGATAATGCTAGTTTCTATGTATTTTATCAGACCATTTAATCTTTTTTAAAAAAATATTTTATCTGTAGCTGCTTCCACAATAACTTCAAATTTAGACGGATTGTCCACTGAGCCTTCTCCCCTCAGAGAAATGCACTTTAGCATGGCAGCATCTTCATTTCTTTTTCATAGAAAATACTGATGGAGAAAATTCATCTCTCTGAGTACATTTCATACAAATTATCTCCTAGGCCAATGAATGCTGGCTTTTTAAAAATTTTCTGTTTCAAATATATCTTATTACTAATTTTGATGCTTTCATCTTGTTGATTCTCCAATTCTTTTTCCATTCTGCCAAATTGATCATATTTTGACATTTAATAAATTAAAGCTTATGATACTTTTAATTTTCTTGTTTTAAATACAATTTGAAGGATTCCTTCCTGTGCATAGTAGTCTCCCTAACTTTGCTGAAAAGTGATTTCAGCTTCCTTTTATATTTCCTCTTCAATTTCCATAGGTGATAAACAGTAATGCTGCGATTCCAGTATAGTGTCATCCAGTAGCTTACATGCCCATCAGAATTAAATTCCTTTAACTAACCTTGGAGAGGGGAATTGGAGGCACAAAAAGTAAACGTCATGTGTTGAGATGAGAACAATTTACTGGAAACAACAATGAAACAAGAAAATGAACAGTAATAGCAACAATATTTGTAAAAAAGCGTACAAGAGAGAGATGAGTGATTCATGTGCAAAACGTTCACTACGGAGCCCAACCCAACCACACCATACTCCCCCAACCTGGAAGCAAGACCCTTCCCCAGTCTCTGGAAAAAGATGTGAGGTGTTAAAGAATAACCTTCAGGTCCTAGCCATGCCTCCTCCTGGCTACTGCAAAAACTAACCCTGGCCTGGCCAAAATGCTGTCACAGAAACCTGAGTCTTTAGCTTCCTTGTTTGCTTAAATGTTCTTCCCTTTTGTCAGTAGCACTGGTACACCACAGCCAGTTACACCTTCCCAGCAGGTCTTAGGAGCCTTTGCAGACTCCCCAAGGGTGTTTGCCAGCTGGTAGTCACTGTGCAAACCTGAAAGTCTCATGAAACTCCAAGCCTAGCTATCCATGAGTGCTATGACAGATTCTTCTGCCAATACAGCCTTTCTCTTCCTCGCTGTTGGAGAAAGAAATTACGTGCAATACAAGTAAAGAATGTCCTTCCATTCTTTTTTAATAATCAAGACTTACTCCCTCTTAACAAGGTATGAAAAATGTGAACATAAGCCAGTGATTCCCACTGATTTCAGTGGGCTCTGGCTCAGGCTTTTAATGACGCTGACTGATACACTTTTTCCAGATGTAGTCTTTCATCCATCAAACCATTCTGTTGTTCTGAGGAAATCTGGGATGTAAAGAACATCTGCCACGATGAACATAAAAAGCACAGCTCTGTTGTTACTAATGGGAAGTATTCTAAGGGCTTGGATTAAAAAAAAAAGTTAATTAATTTTACAAGAATAATTACTTTGAATGTGAGTGCCAATGGCCCTTCTCACATAAAGCTTTTCCAATATAATCTTGTTTTGGTCTTGCTGAGGACAAAAAATTATTCAGTTGTTCTGACAAAAATCTTTGTGAATTGCTATAAAATAAATTCTACTGAAGGGTTTTCTATAGCTTCCTTTTAAATTCTATTTATTTATTATCTGTAAACAAAGAAACTGATTGGTTTGGATTTGTATTATAAATTATAATGAAATAATAAAACCTCTAAGCAATCAAGAAAGGAAATAACTGCTTTTAATGTCCTCTGTTAAAATGTAATTGTGACATTTAGGAATCAATTTGCTGATTTTTCTAATATTCATTATATCACGGATTAGCACAATGTTTAGCAAAGACAGAAGATGTCTTTTATTGTAACATTTTATAGCATAAAATCTGTTTTTAATCTGGTTTTGCCAAATTGTGTAAGTTTTTTTCTTGAAAAATTGTATTTTAAGAATTTGAGCTGATTTAAGATCCAATTTATTGCAAAAGAGAAGACGTTCAGTTATGCTAGAGCTCCCCTTCATCTAGACAGATATACAGTTTCCTTTGTCTTTTGAAAAGGAAAAGCAATTGCCAAGACATGTCTTTGTTAAGGTTCCCTGCTGGCGGCATATGGCAAAGTTACTGGCACCTTGCCTGGAAAATGCAGCAAGAACTGATAGATCTGATCTCATTCTGTGGCTAGGGAGAAAATAGATTACAGTGAAGGCCACTCTTATGGCCTGCGACTATCAGTTGCTTGGCAAGAAGCACAAGTTCCTGAAAACATATCTGGGAAGGTGAAAGAGAAACAGATTTTACCTTCCTAAGTGATGGCAGAGGCCCCAGAACAGTCCATGCTAGAGCAGGACCTCCAGAAGTCTCTGTGTAATTCTGTTTTACATGCTACTGTGAAATAAAACTCTCAAGGTATAGATGTTTAAGAAATAATAGCATATGAATGCATACAATTGTTTAAGAAATAATAATAGCAAAAATTTTATTATAAATAATATTAAAATAATTTAATGTTTTTACAGGTTGGTCTCAAGTATTTCTTGAGAACTGAGACAAAATCCTGCAGCTACAGAACTTCTGAAAAAACCTCAGATTTTCTTCCATACTGTCATATTGCTTGAACCAGATACTATGAATAATGACCCATTCAATGTAAAAAATAGACTTATTTTTTCTTTTTTGAAATTAGCTTGGCAGTATGCAGTTTGGAAGGATTTAGGGCTATTGAATGCAGGGGGAATCTACTGTAATTGTGATGGTTTATAAAGCAAAAATCCTAAAGATACTCGAACGTCTCCAGTCCCAAACTTGGACAAGACTTCTAGCAATAAGATTCTACTCCATTCTTCCATGAAGATATTTGTATGCTAAATATCATCCTATAGCAATGATAATTTTTATGCTTACAGAGATTTAGTAACCGTGACAATTATAGGGAATGGAATTGACTTCCAGATTGGTTTAATTATTTCTCAGACTTGAGAAATGCTGTAAAAATTAAAATAGAAAGTTTTTTTTCAATTACACTGGCATGATTAATACTTTTTTTTTCATTTTTAAATGGGAATGTCCAGCCACAAAGATATCTTCTTAGTCCCACTGATGGCAGGGTGCAGTGTCAAATGAAGTCTGCCGTCTTCCATTCTCAGTACTTATCCAAATTTTGCCATTATCAAACCATATACTGAGCCAGTTTCTGATCTGACAGAAACCTACCCTACCAAGAAGCCCTGTGGTTCTAAGACCAAGTGATCCAGTGTAAGCCAGGGACAGGGACACAGGGACAGGGACACAGGGTCAGGAACATGCGAGAGAGAGGGAAGCAGCCATGAGTGCCCAGCTGGACAGCAGCCCATGCCAGGTGAGGTGTGGCACACAGCTGCTGGCAGCTCCATGGTCAGACCAGTCGGGCCTGGAGTGAGACAGCGCGACCCCATCACCCCCCTCCCGTTCACTTCTGCTGCATGTTTTCTGCAGTTACATCCTTTACACTTGCAGTTAGCACTGACGTGGAACTGGTCCAGATAAAACCTTTTTGTTCATCTCTTTTGCACAGCCTTATGTGAACTGGTGCTAAAACATGAGTACCCAAGGTCAAAGGGTGGATAAAACTGTCTCCAAGTAGCACTTTCAGCTTACTGTGAATTAAAATGACTGTGTTACTTTGGCCTAAGCGATTCATTACGTCCTTTACTGTTCATGTAATAAAAGCATACCTGTCTGTGTTCTCACTATTATTTATTTGTATTCTGTGACTCAAGGTGGCTCTAAAGAAGAACGATTTGTGGAATCCATAGTGCACAGTCTTTTCTGTTGCTCCTCAAATGACTCTTCTTTCTCTTCCAGATTCTCCAGTCATGAAACTGTATACAAGCAAATCAATCTAAAAAAAAATACAACCTTGAAAATCATTCTACCTCCCCTTCCAAATCAACTTGCAGAGCAGAGGGGAGCAAAAATTCCTACCATACTGATTTGTTTCTCTAAAAATGCAATGTGCATAACTTCTTTTAAAACTCACTGGAGTTTTAAAACTGCACTGGAATGTTCTGATTTTAAAATCACAAGTTATTTCAATTTGGACAACTTTTAATGAAAGCTTGTTTTGCCCAACAAAGAAATACACTGAATTCAAGTTTGATTAGACAGATTGTTCTAGTAAGGACTTATTTATTTTAGTTTAAAAAAAATTTGTTCGTCTCCGGACTGGCCTCTTGCAGGAATTTTTTAATTTTTAATTTTTTTTTTAATTAGTAGTGATTCTGCTGTGAAGAGGTCCTGTAAATATATCCCTATATTTTTGACAAGGTTATTACTTTTCAGAGCTCCAGCATCTTAAATTATGCTTGCAGAAGATACCAATTTTAAAATTTATTCATTTCATCTGCATCTGTTCTGCATTCCACGGAGAAAAGACAAGAGTATTGGGTGCTTGAACACTTTAGGAGTACTACATGTGTTTGTTAAGACAGCTCTTTCACACAAGTGCTACCATTCTGCTTATGTCTCCCTAAATAGGATGGCAGCCTGAACGAGGTGTTTCTTAAGGGCAAGTCCCAAAGTGGAAAAACAGATGGGCAAAGACAGCATCAATGGAGTAACATCTCAAAGAATACAAGCCTGTAAGTTTGTCAGACAAATAGGTTAGTGAAAGACAGGAGTCAACTGTTTTGGACCAAGTATGTTCTGAAACCAGCAAGTAAACAAACAAAACATTCTGTTGTCTTTAATCTGATTTCTTGCGTAATGTAAGGAGAAAACAGCCTTTCACAGAAAAAAAAGAAATTATGCTATGAAGCTCCTTTTTAATTAAATATGCTAACTCTTATGTTCTGCCAGTTCTCAAAGAAAAATTTTGATGTCTTAGTACATATAAGAAGAAACATCAAGACATGCTGTAGTTTTCCCCTTCACATAATTTTCATTTCAGTCAGGAGTCTGCTGTTCAAATAAAATAAATTCCTGCTCAGAAGTCTGATTACAGTTATATATTTCATGCAATCGCACAATGTGAATCTTACAGATATGCTGTATACATTATTCAAAGAAGGATGAGCTCAGTCCCACATCAAAGCACGTTATTATCCTTTTCCGATAAATATAATAATACAATTCCCTACATTGAAATGAAGCTGTATTTAAAGAAAGGATAGCATGAGAATACTACTTCTCGATAAGTGGTACATCATACAATTTTAACCAAGTAGAAGTTTCAAAAAAGAGTAAGTAAAACTCAAGAACAACAAAAACAATTACTTTCATGCACTTTTTGATAAAGCTTTTGTGACTTATTAAGGAGAGATATTGAGATACTTTGTATTCTTAAGAACAGAACATTGAGTTTTGTACTAATCGAGACAAAAGCATAGACAAAAAATGTCGTTCTTCAAAATGTGTAGATGCAGCACTTTAATCTGGATCCAGGCTGAAACATGGTCTACCTCCCTTCTCCCAAATAGAGAATATTTATTTATTATTTACCCAGAAAGGAGAGAAGTTGGATTTCATGTTCCAGTATGCTAGAAATTATCTGCATAAAGTACTAATGATTCAAACAAATGTGATAATTTGAGATACTGAAAAAGGACAATGGCTTAGAGTTTCTTTACAAGAACCTGTCACTGCCCTCTCATGCCAATTTTGTTTATGTCCACATTACACTTTATCTGGCAAAGCCACAAAAAGATTTAAACCATTGCTAAGATACCAATTGCTTATCCTGAGTTATATGCCACTGTCTGTAAAATCAGGCCGCTTACAAAACTCATCAACCCTTGCCGTGTCTGATGTCATAGCTCTCATAGGAGGAACCCCAAAACTAATGTTTTTGCACAGCATGAACCATGTGAAAATAGCAAGAAACAGATATTATTAGATGTTCTGCACAAGCACTCAGAGTCTCACCAGGTTCATATCAGGATACTGCAGATATCTTAGTTTTGCTCTGAAGTGTAATGTAAGCATGAGATTTATCCAGAAACACCTTCTCAAATGCAACTGAAGTCTATCCCTGTGCATCAGCTTTTATCTCCAGTGATTTTGGGAAAGGCCAAATACAACATCCTGAACGAGTGATTTATTCTAGCTCTAGCTTAGATTGCCTCTGGGAACCACCCATATCTTTCTACTGATTTCAGGAGCAAGACTTGCTTAAACTAAACGCCTAACTTTGGCATTTCTAAACGTCTGTGGAATGCTTTGCCCCCAGTGCACTGTCATTCACTGAGACAATGTGCAAAACACACTCTACACCCATCCTTTTCAGATGGCTCTGTGTTACTCAACAATGCCAGGATCTGCAACATGATCCAAAGACTCCTAAAGTAATCAATTCTGTCATCTGGTATTAGCAGCTGGAATGATGTATCTCTTCTTGCTGCAATGCATAAAACATACTGGACTTCTCAACTACCTGAAAAACATTATTTTGCAATTTCTATTCAGTAATCCTTTCTACTTCACAAATACTAACCTTCTTCAAAAAACTACAGCAGAAGAGAGAAGCAAATAATGTTTTCTCTGGAAAGTACATGAATAACATCCTTACTTCCAAAATAGCATTATCTGTCCTGTTCATAAATCGCAAGAATCCCTTGTTACCCTTTCCATAAAGACAATAAAAGCATACAGCTCTTGTTAGTGGAAGACAGATGAGATTTTTATCCAGCCTAGGTTTGTGGAAAATAGCTTGATCAGAATTATGTCTCATCCTCTCCTCTAAAGGCTCTATCACTGTCGTAAATGAGAACAAGTTTCGGCTTACTGAAACTGTTAGATTTGGAAGCCATATTCTTTCTACAAATTGTAGAATTAATTTTAATTCCATTAATTCCATTAAAATACTGGCATTCTCCATGGCATTAAAAAATACAGAAAAATAAATTAAAATAGAAAATGTATCTATACTTTTCTAACTGCATAATCCTTTGTTGGCACAGCTTTTGCAGATAGTGCCACAGCAATAAGACTATAAACGTGCACAGTTTTCATGTTTCTTTATTGTTGCTATATTGTTCTCTTTAATATTTGGAATGTATAGTGAAGGTGAGATCTCATGTGTCATTCCTTACAGCTGCTGCACAGTCAGTTATACTTTGTCTCTGTGTGTGTGTGTGTGTGTGTGTGTGTGTGTGTGTGTGTGTGTGTATTTCTACATTTCATAAGCTGCCTGTAAGCAGTTTGCTGTGTTCCCAGACTGTCTGCTTGAGTCATTCCTGTGGCAGCTGCAGCGGTTTCTCCTAAGCAGCAATATGTACTGGAAAGGGCTGTCAATACCAAATGATTATTTTCTGGCAAAGCTTTAAACAGAGAGCAAAACCTGATCAAATTCTTATAAATCCTTAGCCAATAGCTGATGAAATATGATAGTTTTTATTAGTGTGACTCTAACTGTCATGCCAGACCTGGAAATCCATGACTTGTCTCAGTTGGTATAGATTCCCAGCATTAAAAAAAAAAAAAAATCAGCTGAGATGTGAGTACATTTTGCTAAAACTATGTGCAAACAATAGATTAACCAAAGACTAGCTTAAATTTTGAACTTCACAGCAGAGGACTCATAAGAACGGTCTGTTTCTTCTCCTGCATATGTAAAAGAAATGACACAGGATGGTCCTGAAGTATTCTTCAAGCACGTTTCTCCTCACTCCATAGCAGAAACTAAAAAGCATACTTTAACCTCCCGCATTAAGATGAAAGATCAAAAGCCTTGAGACAATTACAGGCATTAGAAACAGAAGCACCTTTAATTTGTCTCCAGTAAGTTGTTGCTGAATAGTTGAAGGAGAATCTAGTTAAAAACAGTTTCAGGTACCAGTCTTGCTTACATTTTTAGTGAAGATTTTGAATTTCTATTGATCCATTAAACGTATCTTTTATTTATGAAGTTCAGATAGTTTTTAAAATCAAACACAAGAGCAGCTTACAGGGAAATATCATCTATGGATGCAATTCCATGAAGTTTTTAGGGGATCATTCCAGTAACTTCTTGCAGTCTTCTGGTCAGATTCAAGCCATCCAGCTGGGTGAAAGCTGTGTGGCGCCTGTATTTCTGCATCCTAAGTTTTGGCAGATTATATAATTTAAAACAAACTATATTTTAAATATAAACACCAACTGTTTTCATTTGCTATTTTGAACGTAGAAAGTAAGCAGGGAGAGGGACCACAATTAATTTCATTTTAGGTACTTGATTCTCGGCTGTTATGCTCGTACCTTGTCCTTTATTGTGTACTTTTAATGGATATATGGAGACAGGAACCTTTATCAATGCATATTTTTGACAGATATAACTGAGAGAAGTAGAATATTTCCATACTATACATCTCAGTACCATTAATGTTTAATTTCTTCTTTGTTATAGCCCTTGTGCTGTTAGTTTTCAAATTTCCAGTAGTTTACTTCCTTTCACCATAGTTTCTTAAATGTTAGACATATTTTTGTTGCAATTTAGAAGAAAAATCTGGTTTCTAATATTAATTTTTTTCTTTATACTTTTTTTCTCTATAAGCATAGCATTTGACTTAACTAAACTAACTCTAACATTACAAAATTCTTAAGGCTTTTTTTTTTTTGCAGAACAATTGCAATGTTCACACTTACTGGAAGATTTTATCCCAAGCTGCTCTAGTGAAATGTTACTGCCCCTATCCATCCACCTCATGTCCCCCATGTCTCCTTAGTGCCATTAGACCAGGGATGCAAGAATAGACTATGCAGCCACTCCATTTCACAGAGTTAGAACCAAATGTAAGTCAGGTATTAAGGAAGATGTAAGTGAACTACTCCAAATGGGCTTGGCAGAGGTCTACACACATACATTCTGCTGTTGCCCCCTGCTAAGTGCAGAGAAAGGAACACAAAGACGTACAACAGAGGGAACAGACAGTAAAAAAAAATAGAAACAGTAAAATAAATCACAAAAAAATCCCCATGTGTTTGCTGCATGTAAGCTATGCTTTACATGTACATTTTTACTTTTTTTTCCAAGTTTTTTAATATATTTTAACCTTCTATAATTCCTTTTCTCTGCTAAGAATTATTTTTAAAAGTCCTTGCCTTTTTACAAAATCTGGTGAGGCCTACAGAAAATCCTCAGTTTATACATTGTTCTGATTAACAGAGAAATGTCCTGATGCTATAGGACGATTCACAATGAATTTAGTTTCTTGATCAGTGACCAATTGGTACATCCTCAAATCTACTAATCTTTCCTTGCTATTTTCCCCCAAGTAAAATATGTAACTTCAAATTGACTATAATTTTGTGTGTTTCTTTTTTTTTTTTTTAATGAACTTTGTCAAACTTTAAAAGTGCAATTCTTCAAATAACCTGATTTTATTGTTATTTCTGATTCTTGTTCTTCAGGAGATCAGACCTGATTATATCTGTGCCTAAAATCAGTTGCTTTAAATAAAAATAAAAAAAGAAGCATACCATACTTGATGTTGAACAGATTAGAAATCTGCAGATTTGTATGAATCAATTCATATTGACAGGTAAGGTTTGAGGAATAAAGACTTTAGAAGCAGAAGCAGGAAGGCCACCAAAAACTAAAACAAAGCATCTGGAATAGAAGAAAAGTTTCTGAAATCAAAAGCTCAAATGAGCCTAAGGACAGGAACAAAGTACAGTAACAATCAAAGGGGGATAGTGAGAGACAGAAGCCATGAGGTGAGGCTGTACAGGGGAACAAAGGACAAGAGGAAAAAATAAATGACAAAGCACCAGAATAACCTGAGGACTTGATTTTTCAGCAGTGCTGAGCACTACTGCAAGTCTAGCCCCTAGTTCTTACTGGACTGGTTCATCACAAAGTCTTGCCAAAATACCTGAAGGATTTATGCATTCACTTATTTTAAAAGCAGAAACCTACACAAAAATAACTTTACTCAGATTAAAGGAAGTGACATTTCTAACTGAAGGATAATAAATTTAATTGTCAGGTGTGAACACAGAGGCACCAAACCTTAACAGGGAATAAACGTGTTTACTTTTAGCTCGAGTAGCTAAGTGACAGATAAGAGAGTGGCAAAATTATCTACCTTTATCCAGTGTTCAGTGTCTTTCTGGGAATGGGTTGATAAGTTACAGAAAATCGTTAGTCTTCAAGTATTGCCAATATATTGACAGCATTACTATAAATTAACCCATACAATTTATGTAACTATAGCATAGTACAAGCACTCAAACTTGGCAGCTGAGTAGGTATTTCTCAGAACCACGGATCCATCATCAAGATGCCATGAGGTTCTTTGAGTTTATACTCAGAATTTTGCCAAGTGACGCAAGTGAGGGGTTACATTTTTAGCAATGCTTCAGTGTGTGAAATTTAAAAATATTAATTTGCAATTTTCAAAATTAGAATGAAAAAATCTGATTTCTGATTGTTTTCAAACTTTAATTTTTATATGTCTGCAAAATTCATTCCCATATGCAAAATTCCAAGTATTATAAGACATGTATATGAACAACAAAACAGCTGAGCCATACAGGTCCAGGCAATAAAAGCTGACGTACAAAATGACAAAAATTTATGAAAGCCCATGAAATGCATAACAAATTTTGCAAATTAATCAGGTACTATGCCACTTTAAAATAAGACAGCAAAAACTATAAATCATTGTGAAAAAATTATACTGAGAAGCATATAAAAATGATGTCTTTCCTAAAAATATGTGCCCAAGACATAGCCTAGTGGAAATAATGTATCTCTGATGATCTTCCCTTAGTAGTGTAGAAACAGGATACGTGTAGTCTCCAAATTTTTTCACTTAGCCATATGTTGGGAGTGCATAAGGAAGCAGACTGTTTCAGTCTGAGCAGAGTTTTGCTGAGCAGCCCCACATGGTTTCTGGCCATCCATCTACCCTTTGGTTGCTCCCTGGTTTTCCTGCAGCTGCTTAAGCAACTGGCGTCTCCTGCAATCCAAGTATATGGTGAAAAGTTCAACGACTCTGCTAGAAGGCGAGCACTGTAACCTCCCAAGTTACTCTTAGAGGTTTCATTTCTCTTTTATAGAAGAATAGCAGCAATAGCATTATTTCCCATAGTTTTAACATAGGCAAATTGTTCTTTCCATTTAAAAAAAAATGGAGAAGTACTGTCTTCATGACATAATGAATACTGGAACAGTTAACAGACTCCTGGAGCACACTAACTATGCTTTTTTTCTGTTTATCAACTCTGAAACAAATGAGGGAGACAAGCAATAGGATTGCATTGCTCCAAAGAAAACGTTGTTACAACTATTTTTTTCTTGTGCTACTCAATGACTTGTCAAATGCGTCTGTACAAGTTACTGAACTTAGCTGTTACTCAGGTTAAACTGGCTCCAAGCTGAAAAAAAGAAAGGATTTTTGAATAATAGGCAAAGAATACGATTTTTATTTTTTTTTAGAATTTATCTAACAGAGACAATTTGAGACAATGGTTGAAAATAAGCAGAAGCCAGTCTGTGGAACTAGAGAGTGAAACGGAAGACATCCATTTGCTTCAATACATTCATTCTCTGCCACTTTGTTATCTTTTGCTTCAGAATTTTACTTTGTTATACAGCCACAGAAACTAAGAGCATTCATGCAAAGTTCTTTTGCTTCTAACCTACGAAAAGGACTAGTAGCATGATGATATTCCCTTTATATAATAATGAATTCTTTAATGCCTAGGGACAAATTTACCTTTTTGGGCTACCTTTTGCGAAAGAAATTACAAGTGGCTGGTGATGCTATCCAAAGACGCATGAGGTTCCCAATTCTATATAAGGTACCTAATAATGGAGAAAAAAAATAGGACAGCAGTTGGACACAGTACCATACAACAAATAGCGATGTTGCTCCTTTAAAATTATATAACAAGGAAAGTAATTAAACTCAAGCCATATTTGAATAATTAAAGCAACCTTGGCCAAAATATAATAGAATCATAGAATGGATCAGGTTGGAAGGGACCTCAAAGGTCATTTAGATCCAACCTCCTGCCATAGGCAGGGGTACCTTCCACTAGACCAGGTTGCTCAAAGCCCCATTCAACCTGGCCTTGAACACTTGCAGGGATGGGACAACTTCTCTGTTCCAGTGTCTCACCACCCTCTAAGTAATTTCTTCCTACCTTCTGTAAGTTTAGAGCCATTCCCCCCATCCTATCACTACATGTCCTTGAAAAATGTCCCTTTCTTGCTTTCTTATATGTTCCCTTCATGTACTGGAAGGCTGCAAATGGGTCACCCCATAACTCTTCTCTTTTCCAGGCTGAACAACCTCAATTCTCTCAGCCTTTCTTCCACCCCTCTGATCACCTTTGTGGTCTCCTCCGAGCGTGCTCCAGCAGATCTATGTCTCTCCTGTAATGGGGACCCCAGAGCTGGATTCAGTACTCCAGGTGGAGTAGATGGCGAGAATCACTTCTGTGTAATATATCATTATAAACTGCTTTTGAAAATCAAAGGGCTGTCTCAACACCCTGTACGCACCCATGTTTTGTCAACCTGGCCGTAGCAAAATAATTAAGCTGGCAGTTCTATGATGAATTTCATTCCCTGTATCCTTTTCAGGACAATAAAACTCTTACTCTTTTGTCTCACCTTTAAACCACCCCTTCGAGTTTTAACCGAGCTGAGTGCTCAGGCCTCCCCTGTGAAGGGAGCCCAGCTGAGAGGCAGACTCAGGTGTGCATGCACCCGGCGCTGTCACAGCCCTTCCCAGCGGTCCCGATGCCACAGGGAGCAGGCAGGCGCCTCTTGGGAAGGCCAGGGCAGGCTCTGCCCCATGTCTCTGTGACGGCAGCTCTCAGGCGGTGTGAGGGCAGCGCCAAGCAAGTCCTGGTGGACAACAAGCTGTCCAGGAGCCAGCAGTGTGCCCGTGTGGCCAAGGAGACCAGTGGTAGCCTGGCGTGCATTAGGAAGAGCATTGCCAGCAGGTTGAGGAAGATGATCCTGCCCCTGTGTTTAGCCCCGCTGAGGCTGCACCTGGAATGCTGTGTCCAGCTCCCAGCTCCTCAGTATAAGACAGGAAACTCGTGGAACGGGTTCTGTGGAGGGTTAAGAAGGACAGTCAGGGAAATTTCCTCTTAAGAGGAAAGGCTGGGGGAGCTGGGCCTGTTCAGCCTCAAGAGGGAGCGACTGAAACGGAACTTTATTGATACCTGTAAGTATCTCAAGCAGGGGGATGTCAAGAGGATGGAGCCAGGCTCTCCTTGGTGGTGCCAAGCAACTGGATACAAAGCAACGGGCAGAAACTGATGCACAGGAAGTTCCACCTGAATACGAGGAAAAACTTCTTTACTGTGCAGTTGACCGCGCACTGGAACAGATTGTCCAGAGAGGTTGTGGAGTCTCTCTCACGAGAGACATTCCAGAACCGTCGAGATGCAATCTTGTGCCATGTGCTCTCGGATGACCCTGCTTGGGCAGGGAGCTTGGACCAGATGACCCACTGAGGTCCCTGACCCGTTCTGTGAGAGGGGCAGCACACGGGCGGCCCTCAGGGCCGGGCTCCCGAGGCTCCCGAGGCTCCCGCGCCCTGCTCGCCGCGGGCAGCCCGGGCGCAGGCGCTGCCCGCGCGGCAGCGGGCGGG
>VWPU01020287.1:0-13263 GCA_013398955.1 Callaeas wilsoni
AGAGGAGAGGAGAGGAGAGCTCTAGGAGCATTTGTTTCCTTGTTTCTAAAATAACATTTATTTTTTAATTTTAAGGGCAATAATTACCTTGTTAAAAACGACTAAATGCTACAAATAGCTACTTATAATTCAAGTTAAAACACTGCTTCTTCTATAACTTAATAGGCATAAATTAACAGACGTGGAATTCCTGCTGAACACGAGGAAATGATTTTTACTGTGAGGATGGTTAAACATCAGAACAGATTGCCCAGAGAGCTTGTGGAGTCTTCATTCTTAGAGATATTCAAAACACCTGGACACTGTCCTGGACAATCTGATCTAGCTGATCCTGCTTAAATAGGGGGCTTTGACTAAATTATGTCAAGAGATCTTTTCCACACTAGACAATTCTGTGCTTTGTGTGATTCTCCGTGGTACAGCTGAGAAGACTATGAATATACTGCATGCATGGAAGAGCATATTAGTCCCATATGACCTATTTATTCCACATTCCAATCTTCTTGAAGACATTTTATCTCATAAAAGGAAACAGAAGGGGCAAAAGGGGGAAATTCTGCCAAAACCATAGCAAATACACATGCCTCCACATCTCTGTTAGGTGTCCCAGTAGGGCACATTTATGAGTTTCAGTCTTTTCCATTTATTGGAACTGCCTAGGAATCCTTTTAGCTCCTGTCTAGAAATAATAGCAATCCAAACCAAATGTACTGTAGCACTAAACACTTCTTTTGTCATAAGCAAGTAGTTTTTTCTTTTCTTTTTTTTTAGGATAGTAAAACTTGGTAACAATGCTAGTGCAACTACCTTTCACATGAAGCTTGATGATTATTCCACTTGATAAACAAAAATAATACTCTGTAAGCAATACATGCATGCACTTTTTAAATTTATTTTTCCATTTAAACTCAATTAAGACTTGAATTCAGTTGATAATATACAGAAATTTACTGTTATTTCAGACCTCATAGAGTATCTAAGCCATTTTCCTGGGGAGATGAGAAAGACAACATAGGACACACAGGACATCCAGTCCCTTCTGGATCAGTATTTCAAGTGGCACTAGACATTCCTATTCCAGACAGGAAGTCGAGCCCTGAATGACTCCTGACAAAGAGCAAAAGAATTTATTTTCTTTAACTAAGTTTCAGTGAGGGTATTTTCAAAGTTTTCCAACAGATGGTCATCAACCAAAAGAAAGCGGAGCAATTAAAAGCACCTTGAATAAATTTCCAACAATCACTAAAAGTTTTGTTTTTAAATGTAATGCTCCTGAGAGCCAAAAGTTAAGGCAACAAATTAGAATATATCAGAATTGAGTCACACTAAGAAGCCTTCTTTAAAGATAATTCTGCTAACTATGATGTCTGGGAAAGCCACTGCTCCTGGAGATCACAGTGGACCTCTCTATTGAAACTACACTGTCAGGTAGAGAGGAAAATCAAAACAAAAGGAAACCATGAATTACCAAAGGGACAACAGTGGCCTATTAGTGTTACTACCATATCCCAGAAAACAATGAAGATTTCCTGGAGATGGTAACAACAAAACTCTACAAGAGAGCCCTGAAGAGATTTCTTCCTCCAAATCTCTTCTTCATGGACGCATGTAAGGCCAAAATAGTTCCTTGATTTCTAAAAATGATATTGAAGTGCTTGAAGAAGTCAAAGCTCTAACTAAAATTGAAAGATCCACAATCTTTTCAGCACAGCACAGAGTTATCTAGCTTGTATTACACAGGTTTGGGGTGGGGGGGGGGTTTCACCTCAGTGTTGGCTGGTTTGGGATTTTTTGGTGGTGGATTACATCAAAAATTCATTTGACTAGATCTTATGCTGTTAATTGCTTTAACTGTGCACTTTATCTATCTACAAAAATCTCACACTAGCATTTTTAATTATTTAAAAGACATTAAATATTGCTGGTACCAGCATGATCAGAGATTAACTTCTTAATAATCACTCCTGTTTGAGGATAAAGCATTTGATTCCAGCTGCTATGAACTTTTAAATAAGCAAAAGCAACATTTGTTGACAAAAAAGGGACAATCCACTCTGCAAAAGAATAGTGATAAAATTAAACTGCCTATGTCCAACAAAACAATACTATTTTATACTAGACACTTCGCAAAATTTTAAAAAGTTAACTTGCTTGAGAAAAATCTGAATTACTGTATTTTCCTATATTATTCTGACTTATATGCTGTATCACAACACTTCCACACTACTTTTACTCCAGCTACTTTTTCATTAGTTTAGATTCCCAGCCTCTAACCCACGTGGAAGCTACCTAGGTTGCTTTTACATTTGGACCACAGCAAATAATAAAATTTAAATATATCACCGTTAGTACACCTCTATAAAAGTCAATGGGAGAGCTTGACCACTAGAATTAACTGAATTTCTAAATCAAAATTTGACATAGATTGATTTAGGAAGGAAAATGTCACCTCAGGCTCTAACACTAGAGAATAGTTTTGTTGCAATCACAGGTAAGTCGTGATCAGAAAATAAACACATTTTAAGGTACAAAAGAGCCAAAATAAACCAGTCATGGTGGTTTCCTTTCCTGTCACCAAATGTATCTCCTGGAATAAAACTATACCTGAAGCTCTCACCTCACAAAAAAGAATAAAGTTTATGGGGCTGAAGATTACTGAGAGAAGCTTGAAAACATAATCTAACACCAGGCTGATGACTTCTACTGGGGAATGTCTGAATTAATGTGATTACTGATGTCTGGGAACTGACTTATAGACTTTGAATGCTTGAGACTGACAATGCTAAGATTAAAAGCCATTCAATGATATAACAAGTGGAAGCTATTTATCACTGTCTTGAGCTGGAAACAGAGACACGCTGGCCCAAAAAATGCTGACTGACATAAACATAGCCTGAAGAACCCACTCATCTCCTCCAATGGCCAAGCCCAAGGATACTGCAGATACATCCAAGGACTAAGAGGATAATTAAATTGTGTTTGATTTCTCTTTACCAAATGGCACACACAAGAAGCTGGATTTGAATCAGAGAATTTGCAGGGGACAGACTGCTCCTCACCTTGCCAAGGAACTGAGCCATTGTATTGTACATGATCCAGTACTCTAAGCAAACACTCACTGCTTCTTTTCCATCTTTGGACAGTAAGATGCCTAATGCAGCCAAGAAGTGCAGGACTGCTTTGGCCAGGTTCATTCCTTTACCTGGCAACACTACAGTCACCCTCATCTAATCAGGAGACAACTATCTCCAATAAATAAACAAATAAATAGATAGGTAAATTAAAATAAAGTCTGAAGGATCTCTCTCCACCTTGCAAGCAGTTTAACTTGTAGATCTGACAGTGTTGCCAGTCACTGAGCATATAGAAGCTCTTGCATCACCACTAGGATTGGCTTCACCACTAGCTTGCTCTCAGGCTAACTCTTGGTTATTTTTGAAAAACAAATGCGAGTTTTTACCTCTGTATTTATACCAATTTCAAGATAACCAAATAAAGGCTCTTGCCACGCCTTTTCAGGAGAGAAAGAGCACAATCTGCACACTAACTAGAACTAAAAGCTATTTAAGAAATTCCTTCAGTAACTGCTACTGGCAATACAAACCTTCTCAACGATGAATCAAAATCCAAAGCAGCAATACTATCAGAACTCAATAGTTTCCCCAATTTACTACCATCTAAGTGCGGTCTTTGAAGTCTACTTTTCACAGACGGAGAGAGAGAATAAAATTTCTGAATCTGGACTGGAATTTACTGACCTGCAGTTCTCAAAGGATCACCACCTCACCTGCATTTAACAGTCCAATGCAGAGACCTGCAGACATATAAGTAATTTCTCAACAGGTTACTCATGCAAAATACTACACCACAAAAAGTGCTCCTACATGTCTTGCTACTTTGTTCAGAGCTAAGTAGGTATCTCTACACAGCCCAGTCAACTTCTATGCCTTAATGACAGTTTATATGGAAGGTTTCATCTCTTCTGTAAAATGTATTTCTTTTCATTACCATCATAGTCGTAAAAAAATTTGAGCTATTAATACAATTTCCCTGCCTACTTGGTTCCAGTGGAACCCTAGAAACAAGAGATTCTCTGATTCTCTGTGAAGACCATAAGATTGCTGAAGACACCTTTCCACTCCATACAGGGAATAACTATGAAAAACGTTCAGCCTTAGCCGTGATTTTTATTACCATTTCATCAGCTCCATTTCTAGTCTATCTAGAAAGTCTAGAGTCTAGTCTATCTTTTAAGGCTAGAGATTCTTTGGTATATTGCTGTGGTTGCATGAAAACCACAAAAAAGAGTTGCAAAATTCAATATGAGTTGTCAGCTACCAAGATACTCGAACATTACTCAATCACAAAAACTATGTGTCAGTATAACATTAAAATGGAATATTTATTTTGGGGTTTGGTACCATTTAACAACTACTTAAAAAAACCCCATAAATCGATCCTTCAGCTACCCAACCGGAAATGCTCTACTTACTTGATTATTGCCTACCTATCACTTTATACCGTAATATTAGACTCAAAAAATCCCAAGAATACAAAATAATAAGGAAAATAACTTCCTTGTACTAGGTAATAATCTCATTAAGTACTAAAAGAAGAGCTCTCCTTGTAGGAAAAGGTTTTTCAGGGGATTTTTGAAAGAATTCTTTTCTTTAGCTAACGACAGCATTTTAAGTGACTGCAAGACTGTTAACACTCAGAAACAGATAGCAAATGTTCTTAGAAATACCTTGGAGAGATACAAAAGACTCACAGCAGTACTGAACGCAGCTGAAGATTTTCACCCTTCTCTGAGGCTGGAGTTGGTTAAAATCATTTACCCTTCTTTTCTTTGGATTTTCTAAAGACTGAAAACAGGAGAACATGAAACGTTACTGAAATTTATCCCAGGTTCACAAGCAATGTTTTTTCAGTATTTGAAAATTACTTGCTTCTTTTGTTCACAGTCTCTTCTGCCTCTGCAAACCATGAATAACAGCCCATCTTTTATTTGTTTTCAGTTTCTCACAGAACCAGTTTGTTATGACTGCTCTCTCCTACACAAAAGCTGGTCAGGGTTTCCAAACACCCTTCTGTTTATTTATGGCAAGCTGCAGTGTAAACATTTGCTTACTACAAATCAGTGCCAGCAATTGCTAAATAAACCCACTGTTTTAACACCTTTTACCCCCGACTATATGAAAGAAAACTAAACACACTCCACACGCCTTTCTCTAGTTTGCATATATTCGTCACAGGTCAAAGCAACTTTCTCTTCTTTCAAGATAGAATGGGTACAAGTTCAGCAGCACTGCTGGCTTCTATACTTCCTTCTTTTGCCTGACCTGGCTTAAGAGTGTAAGAGAGACTTCTGTTGGGCTGCTTTTCAATTTTTAGGGGGAGGTTTTTTATTTTTTCTTAAAGATCTAAGAGACATGCTGGTGATCCAAACCCCAATACCTCTCCACAAACAGTGATGGCAGCAAAACACGAGCAATAAGCTGCAGCAGGAGACAGAGGGATCGGGAGTACCTCAAGCCAGTACAGCTGCAGAACATCTTGTGTCAAAACAAAATGCATAAGGTGTCATAAACCCACTAGATGGAATTTTCTGATAAAGTCTGGTTCTTCTGACACTTTTCAAATGTGTGTAACAGAGATAAACAGATGGAAAATAATCTTAGTTGACAACAGATAGAGGGGCTTTTTTTCCCCTTTAAATAGAAGGTTCTGAATTTACAGCTCAAGATTTTCTTCAACCATTCCCTAGCTCTCCTTAATCTAAGACACAACTTTCCTTTACTTGGAGAAAAACTGCTGTTTCAAGGAAAAATTCCTTAAAATTAATATCTTAGATAATGTTTAATCTCCCACCTTTAATTATGAGCAGAAGTTGAATTAGAAAAAGAATGGACAAGCGTTTAGACTTTTGTGCCTTCTTCAGGTCTAAGCAAAAGAAACACTTCTGTTTGCAATTTTTTTCCCTCCCACAGACTATACCAACTAGATAAAAAAACCAAACAAACAACAAAACAAAAAACAACAACAAAGTCACAAAACCCTAAAAAAAACCAAAACCTCACCCTCCTCTCTTATATCTTTAGATCCCTGTAGCTATATTACCAGTTTTTTTCTTTTTTTCTTCTCCTTTTAGGTGTTCAGGGCTTGATCTGGTTTGCTATGGGCTACTTGGTGATCACACAGTAATCTCCCTCACTACCTGGGCCAAAGAATAAATAGATCAGGAACTAAAGACACAGCCTATGAAAATTCACTCCTTGGATTTCCAACAATTTTCAACACTCAAAGTACACAGGCCAGTGACAGGAGAAAATGTAGAAACATAATGTATAATTCACAGAATCTACCTATGCCACTGAAGATGCTTTGACTCCCCTTCCCCTGCATGCCCCATGCTCTGCCACATATTATTGCCCCAGAGCACAGGTGACACTTGTGTTGCCACTGGTGTCACGGTACAAACCCATGCTGACACCCCACAACAGTGCCCACAACCAGACAAAATGCAGGCACTTGCTCTACTCCTCCAGCTCTGCAAGATGTGCAGAGGGAGGTGGAAAGCTGGAAGTATTTATGTCTTAAACTGCCACAAATTACAACTGACAAGGTTCTGTTACTAGAGCCTTAATTCTCTTCACCTACCCAGCAACACCACTAAAAATCAATGCAAGTTCATAGTGCAAAGTTAGTTCTAATTAGCAAAGACAGCAAATTCAAATGGCCTGTCCAGCAGCTTCCCAGCCTTTAACGTAGAGTTGCACTATGGTGGATTGGGAATCCTGGGGAGATGTGAACAGCTGCAAGGAATATAAACTCCACTAATTTTGTGTATGACTTGTTCTCATCTGCTGTCATTTGCATCCAAAGATGTGAAGCATGGAATCTGATGCCATTATGCATGATGGACCCAATCAAAAGATATCAAAGAAATTGAGCAAATCTAATAAAAGAAAAAATAATGAAAAAAAAATTGAAATGGCATGATTCAAACTGAATATATACTTGAGGATCCAGTCACACTGGTCCAGGAGAGCTTCCTCCTGTATTAGGCAGCCAGCCCTGACTACAGAAACATTTTGGAGTTTGACTTGCTCTCTAATGGTGAATTCCTACTTGTGTTTCACTTCCATTCATAGTGATCCTCCTTAAGCAAGCAAAGCACATCTAGTCCTTCTATCTACATTTTGACAACGTTTCTGCAATTCTGTGAATGTGTTCGGAGGATGGAGCCACATACACGAAATGTAAATGGACAAGACTTCAGTTGCATTGCCATCATTCAATTTCCTACACATTTTCCTTACAAGCATTTCCCTACAGCAGCTGCATTTATATGCAAAAGTCACCACAGACCGCAAGAAATCCCCGGTGTACTTTAATGTACCCTCAGTGAGGATGGGAAGCTCAGCGCAGCAGCGGGATGGCACACTCTGCAGTGCACTCTGCAGTGCTGGTGCACTGAGGGCCTGCCAGACAGGAGTTCTGCTCCCTTCCTGCTTGTTTGCCTGAGTTCTCCACAGAAACAGAAAAAGTAAAAAAAAGGAAGTTCAGCTAAGGAATACGCTAAACCCACACAACAGGTACTGTCATCCCCACAAGAAGGCAGCACTTCAGTTCAGCCTTGCTCTTGAGACCTCTGTTTTGATCTCCACAGTTCACTAAAGTCAAAGTCCCAGTTCTGTTCTGAAAACATCACCTCAGTTCTTTCCTTTTTTTTGTAGTTTTATGCAACTAAAATACAGGTCACTGACTGAAAGGGGGCTTTCAAAACTAACAGAGAAAAAGCAAAAATCACAGAAGATATATCCTCTCAATGGGAGAGCCTTCTTCTTGCTTTAAAGACATAATTTTAAAATCTGTATTAGAGCAGGGAAAAAAAACCTATTATTAAAGACACTCTCTTATAAATGTAGCTGCTAGGAAAAAAAAACCATTAATACCAATTTTAGAAAATTTCAAAAATAAACCTGAAAAACATACATTCCACATACCCTGATGATATTTCTTCAACCAAAGGTTTTTATCTGTTTTCTCTTGATAGGCAAGGTAGAGGCACAATTTAGCTTACAAAGGGCAGTAGTCCTTTTACTTTATTTAACCTGAAGTAAAACCTGATGGAAAATGTTTCAGACATAATAAGGCCATAAGCTTGCTCACATCTTCTTCAAAATTTGTTATTAATCTAAGCAATGCTGTTTTCACTTAAGCAATCACTCAAAAAAACAAACAAAACATACAGGACAGAAATCGAGCCTTATCAACACTGCAGAAATTGACCTTAATCACTCTGAGATATGATACCTTCAAAACAAAACTCCCATGTAATCCAAACTAGTGATGCTGAGAATTTTTTTCAAGTAGTTTCTTACTGAAGACTAGAATGAAAGGCTATTCTGGAGGCACAAGGGGTTAAAACAATTGAAGAGTTTAGACTACTGAGCAGAAAAAAACACAATCTTAAGATCTATCCTAAACAATCACAGCATTCAGGAAAAACACAACAGTAAATTAGGCTCCAACATTACAACATCTATACTGTCAAATACCACCACTATATGTATCATTCCTGTCAGGAAAAACAAAGACACATGGTTGTAGAAAAAGACACTCTTCAGAACAACCTTAACCTTCACGTACTGATGAATCAAAATATTTACAATATTTATCCCCCTGCAGAGCTCACTCCCTACAATTAAAGCTCTTCTAAACTGCCGCAGCATATTGCTACAGAAATTTTGGCAGAACAAATTCTTAATTTACATAACTGTTCAGAGTAGGTACCTAACTTAGAGGAAAAAAAATAATGCATTCTCAAGTATTATCGATGTTCTGAAGCCTCTGATTTATTTTACTCATAATTGTTTACATATTTCATTGCTTTCTCACCAGAGGGAAATATCCAGCTGCTGATATCAAGGTCAATAGATTCCAACTGGCATGAGTGTGACTGGAATTTGCACAGCATTCACTACTGGAATGCCACTTTTTGAAACAGCATCTTTCTTGTCTCAAGCCGAAGGAGAGATGTATTTCAAAGATCTAGCAATGTATATAGGTGCATAAAGACCCCTTGGTCCTTGCCCCACTTCCAACAAGCGATCTGCCCTGAGTGACTTCACTGCTACTTACAGCAAGGAGCACAAAAGGTTTCCAAATTCAGGTACCTCGTCTGGGCAAAACTCGTGTCCCAGAAAGGAAGGCAAACACTGCAGCAAGCCCGGTAACGGACTTCAGTATTGAATCTTAGCTATGTCCATATTTTTCCATAGTTAAAAATGCCATTAAAACACATGACTGGTAAAATCTTGACAAAATATTTTTCTAGAATCTAGAACACAGACTCGCAGCTGCCCAGAACCTGCTGCAGCTCCTTTCTGGCCTACATTAGACATTTCCCTTTCTATAAAGGTCAGGCAGATTCAGGGTGGTTGGTCCACATGGGAACATGCAGAACCAGGGGTTTCAAAGCTCTCCTGGTCTCCCAGTTTAAACTGTCAAACTCCAACACAATTGCTTCATTTTCTTCTCTTGAAACTACCTCCCAGAGTGGCCTCTAGTCCCTGAAATTTCTTCAGGCTCAGCAGGAATGCCCCTTGAAAAATGGTCTCCTAAGTATGTTTCTTCTCAATTTGAAGGTTCTAACTGTTCAAAGCCCAAAATTCAGTCAGGGGTAAAACCCACACATGAGACAGAATTTAAAAAAAAAAAAAAAAAAACATTAATTAAAACAATTACAAGACCCTGTGAAAGGTTTCTACTCTTTACTTATTTTCAGCAATCAGAATTTGATAGCAAAATTTCAAAAATCTCTTGGAAATAGAAGCATCCCATCTACAAGCACACAGTTGTGTAATACAGCGTGCACACAGAATGCCAGAGCAGTAGACCCCATTTTACTTCATGAGCTGTCAAAAAGCCATCTAAGTCAGAACACAAAAAAGTGAGGGTTTAGAAATCACTGGGTCAAGGATCCTACATCTTTCACTACTAAGTATAAGCATCAGATAATTCAAGACATTTGAGGGGATATGCTACTACTACCAGTTAGTAGTACCAGGGTTGTTTTGTGGTTTTTTGTGTGGGGAATAAACTGTTAAAAAAGAAAAATTAGGTTTCCAAAGATTTAGTAATTTTGTACAAAAGTCTCATAATTTTTAGCCTTTTGGCACTGTTCCTCTATCTCCAAAGAAGAGAGATACAAAAATTCATACACAAGATTCCCTCCACTCCCTGCAATCAGGGTAATCAGAGTAACTGAAGTCCTCAGAGCAGAGAACACACTGGCAAGTATCATATGAAAATCTTGGATGAGAAATACGAAGGATAACTTTTTTTTTTCAATAAAAGAATTAAAATGAGACAAGTATGTGGTTGCTGTAGGTAAGTATAATTACACTGCATGATATTTTTTTTTGGCTAGTTTTTCCCAATAACTGTCATCTGTTCTCACACAAGTGATTAAATTAATTTCATTTTTTACTTAATCCAATTCCCACTTCTAGTTCAATTTATAATCATCACTTCCCTATGCTAGTGTGGCATTAAATTACTGTCATTCTTGGCCATTAAGTTCATCATATTCCAGTCAGCAGAATCGATCAAAAACACCACAGCAGTGCCATGAATTTCTTATTAAATACATTCCTTTTTGCTGCTTTGTAGAAGCTGATCATCAGTGTCAGAAGCTACGTTACATCAATTTCTGACTTCTCAGGCAAAAGAAACACATTCTGAATCAAAAATAGAGACAACAAAAAAGTATTTTTTTAATGAACACAGTATTTTCTCTGTTCAAATCACACTCATTTTACTTTGTAAGTACCCACTGAAGAAGAAATTATCCCCACAAGCATTAAGTTCCATCTGCTACTGATCTTCTAACCATACTTCTCCTCACTGTAAACTCAAAATTTATTGCTCCCCTTAATAAAAAGAGAGGAAAAAACCAAACCAGAACCACCTCCCTTGATGCTACTCAAATTTCCTTGTATGTTCAAATTCAAATCCTGGGTCAAATTCACTTACACGATTAGCAATACATAGACTTTTTAATAGGCCTTGCCATCTTAAACACAGTTGTTCATGTCCTGTCTTAAAGAGAAGACAAAACTGAAGAAAGATTACAACTCCACTAGAAGATCCCTGCTAATCTCATATTTCTTGTCCAAGGCAAGATTCTACACTATTTGTTCAGGGCCAATTTGAAGCTCAGTCACTTCCAAGCTCGCTTTCATAAAAATATATCCATAAATTAAATTTCTGCATAGTCATCTTTACTTTTAAAATGTCCCATTGTCTTCTGATAGTAAAGACAGTGCTTAATCTCATCTTCTGTGTGGTTTGTGCTGAGCTACAAAGTGTTAAATAAACAACACTTCAATTTCCCTATTAAAATTCCCTTCCCTAACAGCATTTTCTCTCACTTGGAATTGAATGAAAGGTATACCTGCCAATCTAACTGGACCATTTTCAAAGAATCCCCAAGACAACTTCTTTCCCTCTTGAAATATTAGGAGTACAATCTTCCCCCCATCTGCCAATTCAGTAGCTGCCCAAATGTACATTTTCTCCATGCATGCTTATTCAGGAATTAACAGGGCCTTTTGTTGCTTGTATGTACAGTAAAGCACAATATTTTTATAAATACTGTAGGCACCCAAAAAAAATTTAAAATCTTGTGCTTAAGAGATGTTAATTGGTACAACTGCATTATTTTTAGTGTCCTGCTAATCAAGAGCTTATTATTCTCTAAGTTTCTGAGAATACCCATACCTAGTGTAGTACTTTGTAGATAATAACTGTAAAGTGCTTTACAGACGCTGTCAAATTATTCACAGTCTGAAAAGCCGACAAAAGATTAAAGGAGTTTTTCTGGAGTACGTTCAAAGTAAAGAAGAAATTTCTCTGTAATCATCTGTAAACTTGAACAATACAGAGATGTGACTGAGTAGCTATATATGGGTGGCTTTTTAAGCATCTCTGGTAACTGTATTACTTATTCAGCATATCACCGGATTTCTGTAGGATCTACTTAAACAGCAAACACGGTTTTCAGATAAAAACCTCTAAGGAATCGAACACACCTCAGCGGCCTTGCCCTTGCCAACTGCTTCATGCAGGCAGATCCCAGAATCAACAAGAATTGGCAAGGCTACAGTAATCCTTTACCCTATGCGCTACAGTTAACAGGATTGTGGCCTCTGGGTCTGCTCCTGATCTTTTCATGACTGAACAAATGCTGCCATGAACATTTACGCAAATAAGACTAACCCCAGCTTGCTTTTGAAACCTTTGTAAGATATTTTCCTAGCCCTAAAAAATTGGAAAAATTCATGACAAGCTTTAAAAACTGTAGTCACACTATTTGCTATGATCAGCGTCTGCAGTTTATTTCCCCGTGGTAAGATTTAAACCTTAATTCTATTTCTTTCACATTGTGGTGTCTGCTGCCAAGCACGCTGCTTCCCAGCGTTTGGTGTGACAGCTAGGGATCAGCTGTCACTCCGACTCCGCCAGAGCCCGCTCAGACAAGCCGGGCTCGCTCCACGGGCGGAATCCACCCTCCACCGATGGCTTGGGAGAGCGGCAGCAATGAGCCATCTGCAACCTGCGGCATCGCAGGGACCCGCGCTTCTTCGCTACAACTGCTCCACATCGACCAAACGGGAAATTTCGTGCCGGGAACCAAATCCTTCCCCACCATCAGCTACAACCACCTGAGCAGCACCTTTTCAATTGCGAGGGCTGCAGATACAATGTTCCAGCAATCAGGCTGCCTGGATCGTTTGCAGTTGTGAGTCTCGCATATTTAAACGCGGGAGAGGAGCAAAAGCTTGTTTCTGTCACTCAAACGAGTAGCTTCAAGTCCCGGTACACGAGAGCGCAGCTCCCATTAAGTAACGAGCCGCCTTCCAGCGCCCGTGTCGCGGCGGCAGAGCCATGTTTTATGGAGCCGCCGCCAGCCGAGCACCTGGAGCACGTCCCCGCATAACCCCGCGGGGAGAGGGACTCACGGCGCCCTGGAGCCACGCCGGGCTCCGGCTCATCCTCCCCGCACCGCCGCTCCCCGCCGCCTCCTACGCGGAGCCGAGGGCCGGCGGGAGCGCTGCCCGCTGCCCGGGGGCGCCCCGGCGGCTGGAGCTGCCGCTTGACCCGTCTCCCTGGCAACGCGGACACTCGCCCTCGTCCCCCCCTCCTCCCCATCGGAGCCCCCCTTCCCCACTGCAGCGGTGCGGAGCGGCCGGG
>VWPU01020292.1:0-51426 GCA_013398955.1 Callaeas wilsoni
CGGGGACAGCGGCGGGGCGCCCCGGGAGCGCGGCATGGCCGGCGCCGGCGAGGAGGCGGAGGACGGGGAGGAGAACATCTTGTACGACCTGCTGGTCAACACCGAGTGGCCTCCGGAGACGGAGGTGCAGGTGCGTGTGGCCGCGGCACGGCCGCGGGCGGGGGAGGGGACGGGCCACGTTGGCGCGGGCGGGGTCGCGGAGGCGCCCGGGGGCTGCGGGGATGAGCTGGTGCCTCCAGGGAAGCTGAGCGGGATGCCCGCGCTGTTCCTGGCAGGCACGCGGGCTGTCCGTGCGGCCATTGTCCCCTCGTACTTTGTGTCGCTTAATTCCCTCCCTGGCTCGTGCCGCCTGGGATGCCCTGAAGTGTTTCTTGCTTGTTGAACAATGTGTATCGGGTTTTACTGTCGAGCTGACACAAGCGAAGCTATGGTCAATGAAGTCCAGGTCTCATCTCCAGAAACTGCTGTACCGAGAGCTGTGGGATCTGTCCTGGTGGAAACAGCACCTTCATTGAGCTTACCTAGTATGAGGAAAGCTAGATCTTGTCTCTGGACTCCTGTATCAGTATAGTTGTGTCTGTATTTGCAGGAGTGGAGTAAAAGGGAAAAACATTTCATTTTATGTCCACAAGGCACACAAATGGATGCCAGAGCTTAAGAAATCGGAAAACACTGTTCTTTTACGGCAGGGTTTTACTTGTTTCTAGTTGTTCTTCCCAGGTCACCGGAAAAGCTGAGAAGCTCTTTCATCTTTACTTTTTCGTGTTTTCATCTGCAATGTGCTGAGCTTGCTGCCTCTATGTCTATTCTTGTCTGACTTGGATATAGAGGATGCAAGCAATGTGGTTTTATTTCTTGTAGTGGCTGTGAAGTCCACTGAAGTTGTTAAATCATTTCCTACTGAAAGTTGTTAATGGAAGTATTTTAACAAAGTTTTATGCTAATGAGAATAACTGAATAAAAAAGAAGTAAAAATATCACAGGTGGAAGAATGTACCTGTTAAAAATTACTAGACCTATGTTCAAAAAAATAGGTTTTCACTTATCAGAAAGATTGTTGTTGTTGTTGTTGCTCTTTATGTGTAAATCCTCAGTTGCAGCAACAGGTATGGGTGTTTGGAAAATGCAATTACCGTTTACTAACTTAATAGGTTATTTGTATAGATGAATTGACAGTTGCTCCGATTTTAATTTAACTGTGTTTTGAGAAATGGTAAATAGTCTTTGTTTCTAGTAACATATGGAAACAATTTTCCTGTTGCAAACCATGAGGAGGACTTAGGTACGGTGGCACAAGACTGTGGTTCTTCTACAGCTCTGTTAAGGGGGCACATTTCTGGTACGTGTCTTTTCTGCTGCCATTAGTGTTCTTGAAGTTGTATAGTAAGTTGACTAAAGAACTGATCAGTCTGAGAAACAATGGTGTTGTTTCATCTCCTTTTGTTGAGTGTTCCCTCTAGTACCCCTGTAGGTACCAAGGGGGCTGTGAATAGTACTTCAGTGAGGTGATGCCTCCCTTTAGTGGCAGCATTTATTGGCAGGAGATGCCAATTTAAAGTGACTGTGTACCCACAGTCTGAGAGTCCTCATCTGCCCCAGTAGTTAGAATTTCTAAGCATCGTTGAATTCTGTTTGTCAGCTTAAGCAGATGGTGCTGGCTATTTTAAACTTGATATTTCTTGCCTATTTACTTTACTTTTAAGGTAATACCTGTTTTGAATAGCAGAATTTGGAAGGTTTGCAAATACTATGCTGTGTAGTTTGCTTGGATTTACGTTCTTGGAAAGTACTCTTGTCAGTACTCAAGGACACTTCTGATAGTCCTTTTACCATTTTAGTGAGAAATTGATTTTACACTGACAGTCATAGGCAAACACATTATTTTGTCAGTATGAGTCAGTTTTTGCCTTAAGGTGCCCTAACAGTGGTATTACTTAGGTGATTGTGACTTTCCCTTTGGAATACCTGTCTCTTTTAATCCTGTTTTTTTCACACTTCAGAAAAAAATCACACCCTACTTTCTTGTAGAAATGAATCTTTTGGAATAATTGAGGTGAGGAATGGTAGAAAGAGAAAGGAGGTTGAATGCTGCACTGGGAAATGAAATGAAATATCTTCCTATGCAGTAAACTAGGATACAAAGCCAGACCTTAAACTTTCACAGGTCTTTATTGACTCTGTTTTTCTGTTATCTCATTTGAGATGGCTAATTTTTAATTGCAGAGTACTAGAACTTACAGCTCTAATTATTGGAAGATGAGTCTTGTGATGAAGATGTAAAATCATGTTAAAATTCAAGACATTAATAAAACTGGCATGGATCTCTTAGGCTGGATGCCCAAATTTGCTTTAATTTTAGTTCTTGTTAGTATTGTCATTCACCTGTACTGAACTTTCCAGTAAGAATTTTTTGGGGGAAGACGAAGTGGGGCGGGGGGGAGGGGGGGGTTATAGCAGTTATTTGTGAAGGAAACACACAAGGAATTGACAATGCCAGGGAAGAGAGTGGTGTGGAAATCAAGCAGTCTGTATTCAGGATAGTGATGCCATTGTATGTAATGCACTGTTTGAGAACCCTGAAAAATATAACGAGAATGAAAGGAATTACTGAGTGGTAGATTTGTGAAAATAGTGAATGAGGCAGTGGCTGCAGACAAGTTTGCAAGAGAGGACTTGTGAAGTCATTTATGGAAATATAAGCAGATTGAACTCCCTTCTTCAATCTATTTTCCAAAATATTTTGCCTGGTCTTGTGGGTTGTTTTCATTGCAGTCTAATGTTTTGAGATTTCCCCAACGCTCACCAGCTCCTGTCCCCCAGTAAGCTTGCAGGGTGTGCAAAAGAATCCAGAACTAAGTGGGTGTCTTTCAGCAAGAAAATTAATTAGATTTTATTTCCAGCATGCTGTAGGGAAGGAGAAGTTGAAGTTGTTTTCCCAAGAAGGAATGAATTAAAAAAGAAATACAGCACATCTGGTGACCATTGCTATGATGATTAGTATATATTATAAAATGTAAAATTCACATCTTCAGAATATAATAGTAAATCAGTTTTGTGAAGAGTTTAAGATATGTGGAAGAGCAGCCTGTAGTTTAGGCTCAGGAGCAGACACTTAAAATATTAAAAAAAATTCTGAAGAGATATAAGCAATTTTAGGAAATGTTTTTACTGGGAACTGCCTCATAATCCAAAAACTTTTAACAAGCTCTACTTTCAAGGTCCCTAGGAAATTGCAGTTTTCCCTGAGGTACTAGGGTAGCTGTAAGAAATAATTGATGTTCTCACTTATTTTACTGTAATGCCTTATTATTTCCTGGCTGATCAACCTGAATGTGGAACGTTATCTATTAGTACAGCTGTGTTTGCTTCTTACATGCTGTGAGATGACAGCCTGGTTATTTGAAAGACTGTTTATGGATTGCAAACTTTGCCTAGAAAACTAATCTTTACTTAAATAATTTAAATTTGGGAGCCCAAATATTTTTTGTAAGCATAGACATATTCCAAAATGTTGATAAATTTGTATGTCTTTCAATGTTTACTGCTTTGTAACTTGGTGAGGTCTGAATATTTCAGTTAACGAGAAATTTGCTCTATGTATTTTATATTGAATGGAAGAGAAAATTCAGTCATTGCCTACTCTAATGCTCAGTTTGTGATGCTCTAATATTTTCATTAGAAAGATATGAGCATGATTGCTTATTTTGAGGATTTCTTTATGGATCCTTCCTTATTGGTTATCCTTGTTCTCTTCTCAGTTTCATATCTTTTTTCTGTTTCTTACTGACAAATAATTTTATCTCCTTTTATAGATAAGAGTATGCATCCTGTGTTGTTTCGTATTCGTTTTTTCTGTTTGGAGAGTGCTGTCATTTGCATAGTGAGTGTAGTTGCTCTCTCTGCCTTCAGGAGAGCAGGGCAGGTGGAAAGGCTGTGTGAGATGTATGGAGTAGAGGTGGTTATCTGAGTGACCATGTTACGTAGTACAAATTGGTGTAAAAAGAGGTTTTTTTCAGAAATTGTTTTTCTTGATGTTTCTGAAACTTTCGTGAACAATCTTTAGGTAGCTTAGCACTTAGGTATTAGCGTAGTATGTTGCACACCAAGTACTTTGACTGCTGGGCATTACAGGTCATTGTGGCATTTACTTGGCGTAAAAAGAATGATTTATAATAGCTTACAGGAGAACATAATCAGAAGTCAATGTCTTCTGTTACAACCCAAAGATTGAGGCAAAGCCAAATCAATAGACAATCTGTAGCACATTTTCTTTATTGCATCTTGGCATTTAAATTATTTGGCACTATAGCCTGTTTTAGCTTATGCCATTTAAGTAGACATTATATGAAGTAGTGAGTAATAGAAAATACATAAAGAACTTGTAGGCTAGGAGCCAACTTAAATGCAATATTCATACATACATTCACTGATTAAATTTAAGTTAAAATGTGTGACATGCTGTCTGATGATTATTATTGTAATTGCAGCCAAGAGGCAACAGAAAACATGGTGCGTCATTTATCATCACTAGAGCAATTGCAGGTAAATATGACTCGTTCTTACAGTCATGACTTCTAAGGCTGTGTGGATTACTTGTAAATTTTACAATTTCTGCCCTTTAGAGTGCCTAATGTAATGGAAATAGAATGCAGGATGTGTTTTCAGGAAGATGTTTTCTGATCGTGAACACAGCTGTGTTATTTTTATGTCAATTTTGTAAGCGTTCTTGTCTCCATTAGTTTGTTGGGACAAACTAATAAACCATACATCTAAGAAGTTAACAGGCTCTGTGTTTTGCAAAGTATAGTTGAGCCTTTTGTTTTTTTCCCTCTTTTAACATCTCTTGCACTGGGATGTTTGCTAGTTAGTTCTGTGAGCAAGTTTTACATTCTGATGATACTACATTGCATAAACCAAGTGTTGAATGGCAGTAACAGAAATGGATTTTCATCCAGTAGGAATTTCTCTTAGAATTTCAAAAAATGTGCAGTGTTTTTTTTTGGTTATTGTTTGTTTTTTGGTTTTTTTTTTTGTTTGTTTTTGATTTGCTGTTTGCATTTCTTCTAACATAAGAATTCGTTAGCCAAGTATAAAGGGTTTTTCCCTTAATACCTCTTTCTTTAGTGAGAATTTGAGATTCCCTGTGCAGTAAGCTGGAGGATGTTTAAGACTACTAGAGATGTAATTTTTACGTCTTTCCATTGTAGGTCCTGCATTGTTTTTGCTTCGGTACATCTGGTACAGGTAGGTTTTACAAGAGTACTGCTTAAGTTTCCGATTTGGTAATATTTTTACAGCTTTTTGACTTGATGGAAAGTAGTTCTTAATGGGAGTAAAATTGAACACTTGTTTAGAATATTCTCCAAGCAATACTTAGGATAGCCTCTTTTCATAAATTGAATTGTAGCTGCTTGAGTTGCAGCTGAAGCCTAAATAGAAAAAGACTGGTGTGTACTAGTTTGACTTTGTGCTTATATCAGAAGCTGAAGTAACCTTGCAGCTGGAACAGGTTTCTCCAAACATGTATTTGTCCTCTCTACTCTCAGCTGAGATATTGCAAGGGGAGCTGTTGTGGGTTTTTTTCTTAAGCCTTGGTGACAGATATGATGGCACTGACAGGGCTTGCTTCCTCTGGAGTAATAATTTTGAATTTTTTTTCTTTGACAATTCAAACTCATACAAAAAGCTTTAGAACTATTTCAGCAGCACTCATGCCATTTATAAATTAAGGTTTTGATTCAAAAGGTCTTTAAATGGTCCCAGAAATCTATTGGGGTAAGTACAATGTTTCTGGAAAACACCAGCTCTGTGGTTATACCACTTAGCAGGTGTGAAGATACCACTTTCCCCTTTTAAAGGATAATCCATTGGTTTTGAGTTATATGGAAAGGGACATTAATGTGACTTCCTGTGAAACAGTACTGAACTTGAATTTGGCAGGGAATGCTGTTTTCCCTATTGCTGGTGTTCTCCTTTATTTTTGTGCACCTACTCTCCTCCCTCGCCCCCCTTTTCTTGTGAGGGGATGATGTTTAAGGATACCATACTGTCATGTAAGTCTAGTCCTAAGGATTCAGGTGCAGACAGAATTCACTTACTTTTCTTCTCTCCCTCCAGTAGTCATATTTGAAAGCTAAGTTCAAACTTTTATAATTTATTCTAGTTGCTGTTTTCATGTATTTGATAAAAGAGATTGGGAGGGAGCTTGGGAGGCCTCTAGTTTCAAGTCCCACTAAAAGCAGAACACTGAATTCAGACTGGGTTCCTTAGGGCTCTGTCCAGCTACGTCTTGGAAGGGTTGAAGGATGGAGAACCCAAAGACTCTCTGGTCAGCCTGTTCAAGTGCCTGACTGTCTTCATGGTGAAAAAATCTCTTCCTTATGTGTGCTGGTTTGGACACAAATCTAGGAGGAAACAATCTGAAAGGGGCATTTTTTTCTCTTTCTTGTTTGCTAGGTAAGCAGGCCCCGGCAGTTTTGTTCCCATGGGTTTGGGAAAATAATTTGTTGAATGAAAGTGAAAAAACCTATTTATTTAACAAATAGAGTTTTTCACAGGCACGGGGCAGAAAAGGATATTGAAACTTTTTTTTTCTGTCTCTTAAAGAAGGTTGGTGGATGTTAGAGTTCTTTCTGTAGGCAAAACCTGCAGTCCTACGCTGGGCTGGGCCAGGCAGGGTCCAACAGTCCCCTTTGGAGGGTCCCACTGAGCAGGTCCTGGAGATGGTAGCTGCTCTTGGATGAAGAAGCAAGCCGAAAACACTTTAAAAAGGGACAGAAGCTGCTGAGGCAGATCGCAGTCCCTTCTCAGCTGAAAGCTGAAGAAGTTAGAGAAAAATTCTTTTTTTTGCCTTCTTAACTGGCAGAAAAATGTATAGATTTTAACTGCAAGGTCAAGTTAGCTACTTTGAAGAGTTCCTTCAGCTTCTCTCTCCTCCGTTTGTAATTTAAAAGTACACTAGAGATCAAGCAGGCAATGGGGAATACAGTATTGTCATAGAATCACCCCAAGACATGTCACCTTGGAACCTCCTCGGTTTTGGAATTACAGAGACAGTTAGGTTAGAAAGGACCTTTACAGTCATCGAATCCAACTGTTAACCCAGCACTTTTAAGTCCTCCAAAGGGTTGATCATAGTTTCTTGTGTTCCTGCCATGCACCTCTGTTGCTCCAGTCTTCCTGATAATCTCCTAGGTATCAATCAGAATGCTGCTGTTTTGTCATCCTGTAGTCTTCTCTTTTTCAGGCTAAAAATTCCCACAGCATCTGATTCATTGTAGGGCAAGTACTCCAGTCCCCTGATCATCTTGGTGCCCCTCCTGTTTACTGGTGTTCTTCTTTTAGTGAGTGTACCAAAACTGGCTTGTGACCAGAGTATAAAGAATGATAAATAAATGGTCAGTTCCCTGAATATGCAGTTTTTTTCTCTTAGTAAAAACAAGGCTGTTGTTAGCCTTTGTCGTTGGCAGGGTGCAGTGTTGATTCATGTTCAGTTGCAAACGCTCTCAAGTGATTGATGGTTGCCTTGAAGCTGAGTTGTCTGGCGTGTGTATCTCAGGCACTGCGTTTGTTCACTGTGTGTTCTGATTTAGCCTAATGGTTTTGGTATTTCAGCCCCGCAAAGTTTTCTCTGCCTGCTGGACTGGTTCGTCTGGTTAGTAAGCAGATCAACTGGCACCTCGTACTTGCAAGGTAACCAGCTCCCCTGCTTTGCCGTTTCTGACAGGAGTGAATGTGTTAACGCTTCCTCTGCTCCCCTCACCACCCCCATTGATAGCCATGCTGAGCTGATATTGTGCTAAAGGTGTGTTATTCTTTCTGATCAAGAGAAATGCTGGAGGCTCTCAGAGGTGGCCTTGTGAAAGAAAGCTCAGTGTGCTACCTAGGAGCTTCTACCTGCTTCCCTTCAGTTAGTGCACCTCTGAGTCAGGGCTGAACGTCTGTCTAGCTTTTGAGGCAAAGTGGCCTCCAGTGCAGTCATTCTCAAATTCAAGTCCTGAATTTGGTTGATTAAAGACATATAACTTGGCAGGATATATAATTTTAAAATAAGCAATTTATTTTTGTGGAAAGTGAATGCATATCTTCGAGACCTGTCTGCTATTGCATACACAGAGAAGGGAGAGTTCCAAGGCTAGAACCAGTTGTTCTGCAGGAATTTTAGCAACATCAGTGAGATCATTGGCTTTTAAAAATAAGCACAAGTAAATACAGAAAAATGATTCAGTGACATGATTACATAGAGGTAGTATGGAAGGTTTTAGGTTATGTTGTACAGAGACACATAACTTACTGAATTTTGATCGTTGTTTATCCCAGATAAGGAAATACATGGTTTTGTACACTGCTGTTGTAAAATTATCTGTAAGCGACATCTGACTCTGACCTCCCATAAGTGAAATTTTAGACATTGTTCTGTTTTCTTAGTGCTGCTGGAAAAGAGTGGCAGATAGATTTCTGTGAAATGAGAGGAATATCATAGCACAGCTATTTTATTTTTAATAAAGAATTGGTATTTCCTATTTTAATTTTGTTTTAAATTTATGGATGAGGCAATTTATATCTAACCATGGAGAAAAGCACCTAGGACTGATGCACGTTCTGTAAGGAATGGACTTTAAATTAATTTTCACATCTGTTTTTTCTTTCAGCAATGGTAAATTGTTGGCAGTTGTTCAAGACCAATGTGTAGAAATCAGGTAACTTAGCATTATCTGTTACTTCAACTGTGGAGTTCTCAGAAAGTGTTTCTGGTCATTTGCTAGCAATACTTCTAAAGATTTTTTGTTGTTTTGCAATGTTATATATTGTGAAATTTATCCATGGCATGATCATAAAAGCAGAAACCTTCTGTTTCTTTTTACCTCTCAGCCATCTGCCATTTAAAAAAACAAACCCAAACCCGACATAAACTGTCTTTGCCCCCCTCATTATAATAGATGTGTTTATATAGGTATGTATCTGTATCTCTCCCTCTTTTCAAGATGTGAAAGAAAAACAATCAAGATCCTCAAAAATAGTCAGCACAAATCATGGTCTTTCTAACCTTTGCCTTTCTGCCTCCTCTAGAAATTCTCTCCTAATAAATGGGACAAGGAGCTAGTATCTAGTGTTCTTCTTTGTGGAGTAGCTGGCATGTGTAATACTTCACCTTATTTTACAAGTGGTGTGGATTGCTGGAAATACTGATGCTTTCCCTTTTCTTGTGCTCTCTTAACAGCAAGCTCTCCTTTGCCAGTTCAAGAGCACATTTAACTGTAGAACAGATCTTGATTGAGTGTGTTTACTTGCTTCACAAAAATCCATTTGCTAGAAGGTCAGACCTTCCATTTATATGTAAAAGAAGCAAGTGTATGAAAATTGTTCAATCAAAAGTGGTCTGAGCACCATAAACGTCAGCTTAACGACTATAAAATAAATCTTGTGTTTCAGCTGTATTAATGTAACTATATTCTTGCATTGTTTCTAAAATTGTAGTCTAGAGAATACTGACTAGATTTTATTCCTAAAGTTATGTGAAGTGCTGAAATGATGCTGTCCTATTTTGTACAGCATTACAAATAAATGAGGGATGTTGGTATTTATGCAGTTGGAGAAGGGTCTCTAAAGCAGTATTGTTAGTTACTGTAGCTGCCTAAGGGTGAAAGTTACTATCTGCTTTTTTGAACAAGCCGTTAGAGGCATGCAGGCCTTTGAATTGTGCACTTGGAATATTTTTCTAGTGTTCTGTTACAGAAGATTGAATAGTGGGTTTTTCCATATCTGAAGTCATATGAGTCTTTTTTCTGCAGGTCTGCAAAAGATGACTTTGTATCCATAGTTGGAAAATGTCAAGGTATGGTAACCTCTGCATCATTACTTCGTGTCATCATTGTTTGTTATTCATACATTGCTAAATGATGGTGTTGGTTTAACGATAGTGATGAAACTTCATAAAATCATTGGAAAGAATCTCTCACAAAGTTTTGCTTTGTGACTAGCTCTGTTACGCTCCCTCTGCCACTTCTTTCTGTGATGATTGATATATGAAACCTGAATCTGAAATGAAATGATAGTTAGAATTAATGGCTCTGGGAGACATACGTGGTTTTTCTTTTTTTAACTCTCCTCTGAGATAAGCTTGTAATACTGGTAGGCCCACTGCATTTTTTTGATGCAATTGACTTTTTGTTGTTTAAGGGATTATATTTATTTTTTGCTTTTATTAACAATTTTATTCCTTTTCCATAGTGCCAAAGGATCCTAACCCTCAGTGGAGGAGAGTGGCATGGAGTCATGATTGTACATTACTTGCTTATGCTGAAAGCAGTGGAACAGTCAGAGTGTTTGACCTGATGGGTAGTGAGCTTTTGGTCATTTCACCGGTATGTGCTCTCTTGGGTTAAATATGAATATAGTAGAACTTTTTTTAAGGATCATGGATAGTTTACACTCTTTGACCTTTTTCAAATCATGGCTTTGTTTGCTATAAATTCTTACACTATGAATACCATGCAAAAATGAACCATAAAAAGTTTCACTTTAATACATCCATCTTATGATCAACAGAAGTCATGTGTAGCCCTTAAAACAGCACAAAGGGTATGTTTTACGTCTGTCTTGGAATTGTAGTAGATCTGTAGGTGCATCAGACAGTGAAAGTATTGAATCACCACAATATGTAGTAATAGGTTACAAATCTGCACTTTTTATGCAGAGTCAATTGTAAATCAAGAAATATTGCTGTTTGAGTACTTTGCTTGGTGTGATAATAGATAATTGCTGTTGACAGGCTCCACACAATGTATTTGCTATTTTGTATTTTTAAAGGGTGTATTGAACTGGTTTCTGAAGGTGGCTCAAGTGTATTTCCTCAGTATATTGTCTTTGCAAGCTTTATAGTAATAAGATTTCTTTAAAATCAAGATAAAAGAAAATGTATTTTGTTTGTAATACAAACTATAAAACTTTATTTTTTAAATACAATATAGCTAATTTAACTTTCTAATTCTTTCAGTAACAAAGACACTTTTTAAAAATCCCCTTTCTCTCCCAATGTCTGCCTTCATTTTTGGGTAAAGACAGCAAGTTTTCCAGGCGATCTGAGTTACGCTATTGCTGGATTGATCTTTCTGGAATACAAAGCAAGTGCCCAGTGGTCAGCTGAACTCCTTGTTGTTAATTATCGTGGTGAACTGAGAAGTTACCTTGTAAGGTAAGCATAAATTTTGACTTGTTTTGAGAAGGCACAGTGGACTTCAAAGGAATTCTTTCTACACTTTAAAGACAATAAATCTGAACTAACGTGTTTATTTTTTTTTCCTGGCATACTTAGTGTTGGAACAAATCAAAGCTTTCAAGAAAGTCATAGTTTCACCTTTAGCAGCCACTATGCCCATGGGATAACAACTGTCATTTATCATCCTGGTCACAGGTAAGCGTTCCGTTTGCTACCTGACATTGGTATATAAATGATGAACAAAAAGTGGCAAAATAAGCATTGAAGTGTGTTGGATAGGGAGGGAGAGAAAAATCTATTCTAAAATTGCTATTTAGTGCATCAGTAATAACAAGTCATGTCTCTTTCTACTGTGAAAGAGGAACCTTAGTTCATCTCACTTGACTTTCATTATTCCATTAGTTAAGTTACGTCCTTTTCTGTCTGAGTACCTTGCGTAAGCAACATGCATTTTTTTAGAATGTCAGGAATAGCTTCAAAAGAGGTTTCTGAATGTGGTGAAAGATGGGTAAAGGCTGAAGTATAAGTTCAGTTGTTGGTTTTTCTAGTTTTTTGTTTTCTATCTGGAATTGATTGCTGGACTTGTCGGCCAGCCCATTTACCCTGGTGTTCTGACTGGAACTGCGGAGCTTTGGTATTTGGAGTTGTCTCGTGATGTGTTTTCTCTGTTAGTGACCTGTTGGGTACAGAAACTGGACTTGAAATGTGGACTGACTGCCTGCCTGCTCTTGAACCCAATGTAGTTGGAATAGGTCCTGGATAGCCTATTACTTATGCTAAAAATGTGTCTACTTTTTTGATATCGATTTGTTATGTCGCAAGATAAAATCAGCAACTCTGTTTCTCTTCATTTGTAGGAACTACACTTTGTTCTAGATATTTTTCTTCTATTAGGTATGCTAGGATTGAATCTTTCAGTGCAATGTTATATCACTGTATTGTTCTAAATGGAAATTAGGCTTGGCTATAGAATACCAGAAGAAACTCACTGTTGAAAAAACTTGTTCTCATTCTTCAATGTTAAGTGAGCTGTCATATCTATCTTAGGAAAAAAAAAAAATTATTAATGAGATGTAATGTTCTTCTAGCTTATTATTTTGAGAGATTAATTTTGTGTATGGCTTTTTCTTTCCACCTAATTAATATTTAGTGATTTCACATAATTAATACTCAGTATGCTAAATCTACAGTTTTGAGGTAATAGGTGTGGGTTATGGAGCTTCGGTAGCACTACGTGACCAGACAATAAAACCAACCTATTGTTTCCTTTGATCAGACCAGGCTTAATGGTTGTAGTATTTCCTGCTATGTGCAGCCAGGTGAGTGGCTTAGTAAAGTTGAAAAGTTGACAGTTGAAAGAATGCACACTTGGTTGGAATGGATGGAAGTCAAAAGAATGTGTGTTTTGCCCCGATGGAGGCAAGTCTTTTTGTTTTGAATTTAATCTCTGGTGGAAATCTTGTAAATTTGACATTGGAGAACTCTAAATTCGTGAGCAGAGTCTATTGCTGAAATTTCCTTGTTATCCAAAAAAACCCCAGAAGGGCTTGAACGCAAGTACTTCAAAGTTGTATGTTAAAGAAAATTGTTGATACAGACACCTTGAAGTTTTAATTTTCAATAATGTGAACTTTTATCACTTAACACAAGTTCAACTTTGCCATTTTATGCTTTCTTGCATTTCATTTAATCTCAGATGGTGAAATTATACTGGTCTTTCTTCACTACTTGTAAGGCTTGACTTACTGCATTACTGTATTACTGTCTGTTTGCTCATGACCCATTACAGTGCAATAAAATAGCAGTTAAGAACTTAATTTACTTAATTTTTTTAACTAGACGTATGATAATTGCGAAGAGAATATGTCAATAGGGAATGTTTCTGAATCTGTAGGAAAACTTGAAGCAGTAGCTTTGGGAAAAAATCCAGTAATGAGTTTTACTGGTTTTGAAAAGTGTTATATACCTTAATTTAGATACCTAATGTTGGTGTTCTCATGTGATCCAGCTTTCATCTGGGATGGAATTTATAGTACATTTTAGTTGACAAAACTTAAATGTTTGCTTCAGTGTGAGCTCTTTGTAAACTCAAATCCAAGGTTCAACAGCTGCTTGTTTTGGTATCTTAATCTGGAGCTGAATGTCTTATTTCTGGGTTATCTGCAATTGCTGCAGAAAATGTTTGATATTAAAGCCTAAAGTTTGCAGTGAAGGGCTTGTGATTAGGGAGTTAAAAGGTTTCAGATTTAGTTAAAAATTTTTATACCAAAATTGCTAAGTAAAGAAGGACATATCAAGTTTTTCTTGGATGCCTCAACTGAGCTTGTTCTCGAGACCAGTTTTACGCTGGTTATCTTCAGCCCAATTTTGTACAAACCTGTGGAGTGGAGTACAATTTAGGTACTGCAAGAGCAGCTGGTTTTTAAGACTGGAGGAGCCCTTGGAGATCATCTGATCCATTCCCCTTCACCTCAGGGTCAGCTAGAGCAGGTTGCTTGGAGCCATGTCACTGCAGTCCAAGACCTGCACATCTGTGTCCTCCCTTAGGAGCATGGTCTGTGTCAAGGCCCCTGAGGCACCGGGGAGCTGCTCCAGAGGGTGCTGGAGACTGAGCCTGGCAGCACATCACTGTGATTGTTTAGAACATACACAGAGACAGGTTCTGGCCATCATTTTCTGCAAAATGCTGCACTCTAGGCCTGGCATTTACATAGGTCTTTTTCTAGGGCTTGTTGAAAGGGTTCCTGATCCCTTCTAATCAGATGTCCATCTGGAACAGAAGCTCAAAGCACCCTTTGATTAGGAACAGCTGGCAGACCTTGCTAAAAGCTTCTAAAGCTCTTCCTGGCAATGACAGGCATTGTGAAGTTCCTCACAGGCTTCCCAGGAGTCCTCTGATGGTCTCAGGCATCCTCAGATGGTCCCAGAAGTATGTAGGTGTTTAAGGCTCTAGAAATGCAGCCTGGAAACAGCTGCACAAACTGCTGCATGCTGGCTGTGCTCTGTGTAGAACACATTTGCAAGAAAAAAAATTAGGCTTCCTCGTGTTCATGCCTCCTGCTGCAGTTTTTGGTAAAAGTGACTTCTGTTTTACTGCCTTAGGCAATTCTTTACACCACAGAATAGCCAAAGCTCTTAAGAACTTTAAGCATCACTCTCAAGACAGATCTTATGACTGAGGTGAGGGTCAACCTCCTGTCCCAATGAGCCAGGAGGATGTAGAAGAAGATGAGGCTTAAGCTGTACCAGGGGAGTTTTAGGTTGGACATCAGGAGGAATTTCTTCACCTTAAGGGTGATTAGACATTGGAATGGACTGCCCAGGGAAGTGGTGGAGTCACCATCCTTCGAGATGGTCTAGTTGACAGCATCCTTGGTCTAGCTGACATGGTAGTGTTTGGTCATAGGTTAGGCTTGATGATCGCAGAGGTTCTTTTCCAGCCTAACGGATGATGCGATTCTGTCATTCATCCATGGTACAAAATCATCCTGCTGTACGGTTGTGACTAGCAGGAGACCTGGGAATACTAAATAAGTTTTACTGATGTGTTATAAAGGATTAAATGTGGAAGGAAATTTTTTTTCCCTTTTTTTCTTTCATTTGACTTTTGCAGGTGTAGTTTTGGCATCCCCAGTGGCCGGAGCTGTGCGGTGTGAGTGGCAGCTGCTACTGGGGTCAGAGCACCTGGGGAATGGTGCGGCTTTGGGAAAGGGACAATGGAGCATTCCCAGGGTGGAGCTTTGGGCTCCTACAATTGTGCCTTTTTTTGTAGATACTTTACCTTTTGATGAGTGATTCATGACAATGATTCTTCCAAACAAACTTAGACACCTATTCTCAAAGTTTTCATCGAAACAGTCATCAGTTAAATACAGAAGCGCTTCATAATAAGGTGAAAGGGCTTCAAGGGCAAATACTTTGATACAGTTTAGAGGTGATCAGCAATAATTATAAGACTTATGTAAAAGTTTTTAAAATGCCACCTACTGTGTGTAATGAAATTATTACATGCACATGTATAATTGGTACAGCGACTTTAGAAAAAAGAATTGGCAAACCTTAATATGTTCAGTTCTTCAGTGACGTAGCTTTTGTACCACATCTGAATAAATGGAAATCTGATGCTTAAACAGAATGATCAGAACTTGTCATATGCTTAAGCAGTGATTTTTAATCATTTTTGAGGGTAAGGGGGAAACTCAAACTTGAGGCCAGACTTATTTTATTTTAGATATTGGGAATTAAGACTTTTCTTGAAAGCAGATGAGAATGAATAGGTATAAATGCTACAAATAACAAATATTACTTGAATAATATTTACTTATTTTTAGATTTCAGGATATTTATTCACAGACAAAGTTCATTGTGCCTGTTAAGTTTCTTGGTATATTTAGTCTTTTTGTTACTGTAAACAAACTGCTACAGACTTAAGAAAACTAAAAAAAAAGTGACAGTATATATGAAATCATAATACATCTTTATGTTTTACAGACTTCTCCTTGTAGGAGGCTGTGAAACAGATGAAGATGGAATATCTAAAGCAGCTGGTTGTGGGATATCTGCTTGGAGAATTCTGTCAGGCTCTCCCCATTACAAACAAGTCACTAGTTATGAAGATGACGTTAGAACAGTAAGTATGCGTCCTCATTTTACTGGGTGAATATTGTCACTGGAAGCTCAAAAAGTATCTCTTTGTGAAAGAAGAATTTAATGCAATGTTTTGCTATTTTCTAAGCTCTGATGTGTATGTCTAAACAGTTATCTTTTTCCCCCCAGCACCTGTCTGTTTTTGCTTTTTCTGTAGTATGATTTGAACTTAAAGTTCTTAATTATCACTTATGGTTTTAAAACCAAAAACAAGAAGAAGGGAGTCTGTAAATTTCCAAGCTACAGTATTTTTGGCTCTTAGTTGTACATTGGGATATGTTACCTGTCTTTGTTGGAAAAAAATTGCAGTTTGTTCTTTTATTACTTTAGAACAAAAGGCAGCACACCTGAAATAAACGTTTCAGTTTAACTCTGGCTCTTGATTTCTTTTGCTTCTAGTAGAAGTAAATGTTTGATTCAGTAATAACTTGCTTGTACTGAAATCAATTTACAATATGTCAGGATAAACTCCAGTGTTTACTCTTACATATTGCTTAGTATTACAATCGAGTTGTTAATTTAATTGCAAATGAGTAGTGCTTTTCTGTGACATATTATATACCTACTGAAGTGAACAAAATTATACAAACTGGATTTTACTATGCTTGCATTATTTTAAAGTAGGCAGTCTTATGGAAGTTTAAAAATAGTAGTCATAGAATATGATGAGTTGGAAGAGACCCACAAAGATCAGCGAGTGCAACTCCTGGCTCTGCACAGGACACCCCAAGAGTCACACCATGTGCCCAAGAGCATTGTCCTAACACTTCTTGAACTCTGTCAGGCTGGTGCTGTGACCACTTCCCTGGGCGCCTGTTCCACTGCCCAGCCACCCTCTGGGTGAACAACCTTGTCCTGATATCCAACCTAAACCTCCCCTCACACAACTTCAGGCCGTTCCCTCAGGTCCTGTCCCTGGTCACCACAGAGCAGAGATCAGTGTCTGTCCTTCCTTGTCCCCTTGTGAGAAAGTTGTAACTGCAGTGAGGTCTCCCCTCAGTCTCCTCCAGGCTGAACAGACCGAGTGACCTCAGCCTCTCCTCATGTGGCTTCCCCTCAAGGCCCTTCACCATCCTCGTGGCCCTCCTTTGGACACTCTAAAGGCTTAATCTGTTTCACATATTGTAGCACTGCTGACTCATTCAGCTCACTGTCAACCAGGACCACCAAGTCCCTTTCTCCAGCACTATTCTCCAGCCTCTCGTTCCCCAGTCTCTGCATACAGCCAGAGTTGCCCCAGATACAGAATCTGGCACCTGGCCCTGTTAAACTTCATATGGTTGGTGATTGCCCATCTCTAATTTGTCAGGGTCTTTCTGCAGAGCCTCTAAAGAATCTTGCAGAGTTGTTCAAGTATTTTAAATATGACCTAATTTTTGGTGCATAAAACAGTGTATGAGATTGTCTTTCATTGTATGATTTGTTTCTGTTCTTACAGGCACAGAGAAGAGGATTATTAAGGATTATGAATTTAAGATTTTACAGCAGGCGCGCAACAGAACAGGTATTAAAATCTAGGTCTACCTCAGAAATGTATTTTACTAATGTAATTGTCCATTAATGACTACCTGAGAGAGTGACTGAAAGTAGGTTTTAATTTATGCAACTTAGGAATTAACATTCTATTAAATTAATCAAAAAGCTTTAGCATTAAATGGAGTAGCTTGCCACTTATTTGTCTTTCTTAAAAATCCAATTAGTTCCTTTGCTGAAGCTTGAATCACTGGGTTTCAGGAACAGGTCTAGAGATGTAGAATTCAATGTTAAATGTAAACCCTTATTCAGAAAAGAAGGTAAAAGAAGCCACCTAATTATTTGTTAATGAATTTGATGATCAGACAATGTTAGCTGTGTTATATATTCTACAAGAAGAAAGTAGATCGTGATGATGTTTCTCAAATATATGCCCAAGAGATAAAGAATAAGAACAAAACTCAACCTTCCACACTACATCTATCTCACTAGAAAACAACAAAACATTCTCAGCCCACAATTTTCACACATGTAGGGAAGAAAAAAGAATGGATTCAAACTAATCATTCATGGCTTAAATAGGGCGGACACAAGGACTTTATTTTTGCAGTCTGAGATGCTGTGGAAACATTTTACTAAGTAGCTTCAAAAGTTTATTACGGATCAGACTTCTACTCCCAGGATACATGTGAACCTAATGAAACTGCTGATCAGAATCAACTTAATCTTAACAAACTCTGGGTATGGACCTTGTGTTCTCCTCTACCCTGAATGAGTGTTAAATCTTGAATGTTGTGCTGAGGTGTAGATGTGTGCTCTCTGTATTTCTAAGGTGTTGTACACAGTGCTCATGGCTTTCTTCTATGTGCTTTAGGACCTTCCCATGCAGTACTGCACTTCCTTCTCTTACCTTGTCTGCTCATTGTGGGTGGCCTTGGTTTGATTCCTTTTTCTATCCCCCTTTCCCTTCTTGTAAAAAAATTTGTTTTCCCTTCTTTTGCTTTACAAGGAAAGAACAGTAAAGAATCTGTCTACCACCTTGACTCTGTGTGCTCTTGAGAGAAAAAATGGCTGATCTGAGTTGGAAATGACCTTAATAGATTTTTGGGATGTTTTAGGTGACTGGTTAAAAGAAGAAGTTGCCTGCTTGATTGGAAAGGGAAAACAAATCTTTCTGAATCTTTCTCAAGGGTGGAACGGGGAGACATTTTATTTCCTTCACTGAAAATGCTAAAGATAAAGCTGATGTAAGCTTTTCTTGCTGAAAAGCTTGTACTGCATGTAGCTGTACTAAACTTCAACTTCATTGCACTTGCCAGTACTAAATTAGCGAAGAAATGTGGAGACTTACTCATCCTTAAATGTTTTGATCCAATTTCAGAGATTATGGCTAAAATATGTAAGGTATAGTTTGTATTCTTAGTGTGAAATTAACAGCAGGGTTAAAATATGACAGACATGGTAGCTAGACAGGACTAGTATATTAGAGTTGGCTATACTGGGATTTGATTCTTGGTGTTGTTAAGTGACACTTAAAAAATGTGAAGTGCCAGCCTGCTGAGTTTTTCAACATCTTGTTTTGCTGTTCCTTTAAGCTGACGAGCTGTTTACTGAGGCAGCATTGCCTGCTTTGGCAAAGGACTGATTAATTTTTGTAGATAACAGGGCTTGGGTGATAAATTCGAGTGTGTTAATGGCCACCCAATATCTAAGTCTCACAGCCAGAGAGTTATTACTGACTGCTGAGTAAACATTTACCTCCTTTTAAGATCTGTGATGTACACCACTGATCAGTTATCTGAACAGGTTATATATTTTAGCTCTATGTTTCTAGGTCCATTAACAGTCTTTTGTTCTTTGTCCTTTGTGCATGCAAATTGACTTGTAATGAGAGAATTGCCATTAGAAGGCATTTACAATTCCTGGGCAAACTGCAATCTAAAGTGCAGTTCTCCAGCTGCTTAATAATATAGTCAGAGGATATGAATTTTTTCTAATAAAAATAATTCTTAAAGGGCTTTAAAAATACTCTTAATTCTCTCCTTTTCAATTAAAAACACATTTTAGGCATGGATTTAAGGAGTGCTCTCAATAGCTGCAAACTACTGTACAACAGTAAACAGATTTCTTGATTGTCATTGTTTCTGTGGCATACCTAGAGCTTAAAAAAGCCTAAGAAATAAAAATAATAATAAAAATAGCCCTGAGTCCAAACAAACATACTGACCTGAAAAGAATATTTTTATCTTCAAATAATGCCTGCCACTAACGTTCTGTAGAAGCGCCACTAAAACGTCTTAATTGATGGGTGTCAACTAACCTTTCCGTGCTTCATTTATGTTGGGGTATTTTCTGAGAGGGGAGGTGCTGGTCTAAAAATTGGTTAGCTGCAAACTTGGACAATTTTCACTGTGAATCCTTATTAGAAAATTTTAAAAAGTGAACTAAAAAAATGGAATTTTATGAACAATGTAATTTTTGGGAATTGGCATCCTGCTGTCTTTCAGGGAAGACTAGACACTTTAAGAACTGAATGGTCTTTCTGAAAATGTAGAATTTTGTTGGGAGAGGGGTGAATAAATATAAAATGTATTTTCAGAAATTGTCATTCATTGCCAGTAGCACTAAATTTGACTTTAAATTTTAAGTATGTATTTAGAGGGTCTTGTGGAAATAGCGTACAGATCCAGTTGTAAATGTGCAGGATTTCGTGAATCCTTAAGATAATATTTTGTTAGAAGTATGTTTTGCCTCTTAAGGTATCCAGAGCTGAAGGAAAACTTAATCCAGGAGAATTTTTGTAGCCTTGATAAACTGCACTTACAAATGTTGAATTATTTTATCTGTATGGACTTAACCTGGTATTTGCTATGTTACTACTTGGTCTGTTGTCACTCAGGAGAGTCATAGATTCTGATTCAGTGTCCTGAAATGAACAATGTGCTCCTCCAAGATCTCTAAGTGTCTGTATTTCTCATATCCCTTTTTTTTCCTTGAATGCAAGAATTTGCTTTGTAATAATGCCCACCCAGAAGTTTGCTCCCAGGGACGAAGCTGTGGTTTGTTAATAATCTTCCTTGGGTGGACCAGAGAGTCAGGATAGGTGAAAGCTGAGGCTACTGAATGTTTTTTCTGTACAGAGAACAATGTGCAGTTTTCCTTTCAAGTAGCTCTGCATTGCTGTTAGGGCATTCTCTTAGGAATGCTGCTCTTCCAGGTTTTATTTGCTGTGTAACAATGTGATACAGAAGTTCACATTCCTAAAGATTTGTTCATGCTAAGATAGCGTTCTTCCTTTATGCAGGTTGTTTTTACTCTTCCATGCCACAATTGATATTTTATCTTTTTCTTTTAGACTAAAGGTTTTTTTGTTAGTTTTTAGTTTAAGGCATGTTAACTTTTCAGAGTGGAAGATTGTACGATTTTTTGTTTCCTAAAATAGAGAAAAATATATATTTAGAGGAATGTTTTGGGGTATTCCATTGTGTATATTTTTGTTATGTTTGTTTGTTTATTTGCTTGGATATCATGTTTGGCAGGATGGAGTTTTCAAGATGAATCTTTCTCCTGATGGAGCTCTTTTGGCAGCTATTCATTTCTCAGGCAAACTGACGATCTGGTCTATTCCATCTCTCCGACAACAAGGAGAATGGGACCAAACTGCTCAGGTGAGAAGAATTTACATGTTTAGAAACTTGAATTATGTATCTTACTCCTCTGGAAGTTAGTTTTCGTAGGAGATGACAGGAGTTCGGGTAAAGGTGCATTAGCTACATCGTAGCTTCCCAGTCAACTCCATGTTTTTCAAGAGCCCTGCACTTCCTTTTATAATAATCTTTCTATGTCTTACCCATTAACTGTAAACTTGAGAAATTAAGAAAAAGAGCCAGTTATGTTGCAGTGAATTTTTCATGAGGCATTTTGGTGCCAAGTAGGTGCCACTGTTAGAATTAGCCTACAGTGCCATTAGACTGAAATGCCGTTGTAGAAGAGAAGTAGACACTAACACAGGTAAATTTGTTTCAGTGTTTGAAACCAAATTCTGCTGGATGTCTTAATGTATTCTGTTCCTCCCTCAAAACTTACCATACTTTGTTCCAGATGACACTCTAGAATATTTTCTTAATCAATTTACTGTTCAGTCCAATGCTTTCTACAGGAATTGTTTGCAAAACTAAGTAGAGGAACTTAGGTTAGGAATTGCTCAGACACTGGCAAACTTTTATGTGACTTGTGTGAATTTAAACACTGGGAATTGAAAGCTAATTAGTTTTCAAAGAAAATTCCAAATAACTAATATACTTTCTGGGTAAAGATAAAACTTTATTTTAATGAGGAAATGCATTTTGAAAAGTGAAAAATCTGAAACAATGCACGCAAGTATGTGAAGTATTCTGATTTTCCTCCCATTAATTTCTTGACTAATAGATAAAGAAGGGCTTTTCACTCAAAGTACTGTGTGTTATATTCTAAACTTACAAGACATAAACAAATATTAATTCCAGACAGGGTAAACAAATAGGGTCGAAACGTAATTTCAAGCTTATTTAGAAAAGCATTTTTAAACAGCAACCAAAACAAACAAAAAACCCTCAAAGAAATTCTGCTCTAGTGTTAGGATAAGTGTTGTTTGTCTACATATGCGTATCTATTTATCGCTATTTTTAATATACACTTCAGACAGATTTTGCTCAAGGATGCTTACAGTGAGTTGTATTTTTTACTTCTTTTCAGCAATAATAAATATGTATTGTGAAGGAGCATTCTGGACTTTATTATTCAGTGAGGGTGACATAAAGGAATATTCAGTACTTGACTGTTCTCAAATTTTTTTTTATAGATGAAACTGATGTCCAAGTATAATGTATATTTTCATAATATGTATGAAACTAACTTCGACTGGCCTCATGTTTACTTTTAATTAGTAGACTCTCCTCTTTCTACTGAAAAATCAAGTCTGAAAAACACTTTCTGCTTGACCCAAATGTGCTTTAGTTATTTCAGCTACCTGTACTTCCGCTGCATTGCACTTGGGGGCAGGATTTCTGTCACTGCTAAATCACGTTTAAAATAACAGCACTGCAACATAATTCTAAACCTTGCAGTGCATCAGTTAATAACGCTGCTTCTTTTCTTGCACTACTCTTAAAAAGGGGCTTTATAATTCTGAGAATAGCTGGGGAAAATACATACAGAACTGTACTAGACTGTCACAGAGGACCACTACACAGACTCTTTTGGAGATTGTTTTACGTGCCTGCAGTCCTATGTATAGACATGAAAAGCAAGTACTTGGCTTTTGATTGCTGGAGAACCTTTGTTTCAGAAATACCTTTAGGGTATGATTACTGTGTAATGCTGGCCAGGCCGGGTCTTGTGGTTTTGGGTTTTTTTTAATTGTCTGTAGAAAAGTACAATGATACTATAGCAGTTGTATGTTTATGCTTGAGAAGAGTTTGAATTTATAGGGAGCATTTTAATTGAAAAATGAGTGGGTTGGCAACAGAGCAAATAAATGGATTCTGTGTCGCAAAGATTTACTTGCATATAATTGTTTTTTTTTATTTTTAGCCAGGCTATGATGAGCTTAACCCAGACTGGAGACTCTCTAGTGAAAAAAGAAAGAAAATAAAAGGTATGCAGTACAGTTAGATCATTATTTTATATCACTGTGTAGTTAAAAATAGTAATGCAAATATATGAAGACTGAAATGGCTTAATTAAATCTCAGTCAGGTTGCCAAAATTGTATGATTTGAATTTGTTGCAGAGCTAAATGAGTGTCACAATAGGTTTTTTTTCAGATTCTCTCTTAGGAATGCTTTTGTAGTCATAAAGAAGTTGGTATTTCAGTTAGCACAGGATTTCATTTTTTCTTTCTGTGAATGTCTAATAAATCTCGAAAGCTACTGTAATTTAAAGATACCGGTTTAAAATTCTAAAAACAATTCTAAAACAATTTCCTCTGACTGGATTTGTCTCATCACTCTCTATTGTTTTTTGAAAATTCAGGCCAATCTGTGCAGCCACTTAGCACCTGGTTATTGCATGGCTGTTCCAGGAGTGCAGAGATCAATAGCTATTCCATGATCCATTTGCTGCTGCTTGTATATATCTATATTATTAAAAGATTCCTGTTTCTTTGTACTGTTTTTCTTGGTGATTCTGTCTTTGAGTTAATTCATCTGACTTTCATAGGCAGGCTGCTGATTAAGCACTATTAAAAAAGTAATAATCTGACCTGTTTCTTAGTGCTGTTTGGGGAAAGGTTATTTTCATCAGAGGAGTGGAAAGTGATGTGTGGGGAGCAAAATGAGCCCACTCTGGTGAGCGTTTTATCCCAACACCCAGTTACCATAATCAAGACAGTGACTGAAAATGCCACAGCTTCCATCCTCAGTCCTAGAGACTTTTTTGTCAACCTCCTCTTGAAATATGTTGATATGTTTACTTGTCTGCAAAAGCAGTGTAGCCTTTTCTAATTTTCATCAGTATTAGGTTTGTTGTCATGTCGAGGATGGCCTGATAGGTAGTGAAGTAGACCTTTATCAAAGATCAAAAATCCGTCATTTTTCGTGCAAGTAAATCAGTTTACTGTGAATTTTTTCCAAATAATTTACATATATTATTTTTGTAATTAAGTGATTTTTTTTTTGTTCTCAGCAGCTTTATTTAATACAAAAATGGTTTAGTAAAAGATAATTGATATAAAACACAAACTTACTGAACCAAAGTTGCCAATATAATAATAAATATCTGTTAGATTAGACCGTATTTCTTCATAATGGAAGTCTCCTCTGTTGTTACCTGAGGTTTAACATTATCTTTCTTTATATGGTGCATTCTTATTTTAGATAAAGAATCCTATTACTCATTGATAGATGTAAATTGGTGGGCAGATAATTCTGTCATCCTTGCTCGCTGCTCTGGTGCATTGACTGTGTCATCAGTCAAGACATTAAGAAACTTGCTGGGAAAGGCATGTGAATGGTTTGAGAGTTCTCCTCAGGTCACTTCGGCTCACGATGGAGGATTTCTAAGTCTGGAGGTGAGGAATGTGCACAAGCAAGTATCCTTTTGGAATGCAGTATAACAGTTTGCTTTTTTATATGTGATCCTAAGGTGGGGCAGTTAAAATAGAACATGTTACTACTAATAGGAAAAGTGATTCTGCTTCCTTATCTGTAGATAGGCATTGCAGGGAAATTCCAAACTTGCTGCACCTTAACTGTTCTAAGAAAAACTTGGTAAAACAATAAATAACTTGTGGAGAGTAGAAGCAAAACTCCTGGAAGGTTGAGTCTCAATGAGAGGAAACTTGCAACAGAAAAGAATTTGTGTTGACAGTAACTTTGCCTTGTATGTTAGTGCATCTGAAGAACACTGCAGCCATCCCTCTTCCACTTTGAAATACATGGTTCATAAAGGAAGAGCAAACACTTTTCAGTTAGACATAAGGAACACAATTAAGGCAGAGCCGTATAAGAGATACATTTTTTGTTTCTTTTTAATAAGATTCCAGAAGGGAGAAGAATATAATAAAGTTAATCAGTAATTTTCTTTAAAACTGAGAAAATTCCTCTTTTCTAAAGCTTATATTGAAATAAGTCTTAAACATCTTACTCAAAAGTTTAATATTAGAATCAGAAAATCTCAGTACACACCAAAGCTTGTGCGTATGTTTTTGAAAGTTGTGTTATTCTGGAAATAATATATACAGCCAGTGAGTGGCATACTACAGCCTAAGGAGATTGTGTTGAACAGAAGACCTTGCTTTGAGTAGCTAAGAGTTGAAAACACTCAGTAAGCTAAAGAAAAGTGTGGGAAGATGTCTCCACTGTTGTGCCCTGTCTGGGCTGGTGCAGGAGGTGCAGTGTAATGGCAGGTTACTATGAAGCCTTCACTTTGGTAGGTGAGGGATGAAGGCTCAGATCCAGGAGACAGATGCAGTCAGGGTTTGTGGAACAGGTTAAGCAAACTGAGAAACAAAGGGTTTAAAGGAGAGAGGGAGGAAGGATGTTAATTCTGGAATTTGCAGCACTGGAAGTGGAGATACACTCAGTTCTTACTAAGCTAGTTTAGGTGTACTAGGCGGATGCTTCTTGTTTGTGTTTTCTGTGCAGTGCGAGATGAAACTTGTTCCAAAAAGATTGCGCTTGGAGAGCAGGCCTGGTGATGAAGATGAGGGAGAAGACGACTCTGACTCAGATGATGAAATTTCTGCTAAGGACAGATACTTCAGCTACCTAAAGCAAGGCCTGTACTTTGTGACAGAAATGGAACGATTTGCTCCTCCACGGAAACGACCACGTACTATTACAAAGAATTTCCGCCTTGTCAGCTTGAGATCCACGACTCCAGAGGAACTGTACCAGAGGAAAGTAAGTCTAGGAGGAAAGGTCACATCTCTCTTAATCAGCTTTATTTAGAAAGAGCTTTTTATTTTTCTTTTAATTCTTGCTGTGTTGACAAAAGGATTTAGTCACTTATTTCTGAGAGTCTCTTAACTGACAGTGTGCTGTGTCACCTGATCAAAGGGATCCTTGTTTAAAACTAGCATTATAATAACTGAAATGAGATGATGTTTCCAGTGGGAGACACTGTGCATCATTGGCTTGGCTAGGCTTGGACATGTACTCATGTGTTTGCACATAGTGAAAGACTTGGCAAATATATGGAATGAAATCCATTTAACTTCTTGTTGGCCCAGGAGTGGGTTAGCTTACAGTCTTATGTGAATATTTGGCAAGATTTTTCATATATATGTACAAATTAGGCCTGTGACTCATTTTTACCAAAAAGATACTGCTTTTTTTTTAGGGCTCTTGGACAGACTACTTTGTCTAGGCCATTCCAGTCGTTCTTATGGTACAGCCCACTCTGTAACTGTTACAGTTCCCAGGCAATGCTGATGTAAAACTAAATATGATGTATAACTAATATGATGTTACCTAAATAACATCTTCCTTTTATTTGAGGGAAAAATCTCTGATTTTCCAGAGGTCTCCATCAGATCTGAGTGTTACTCACCTGTATCTTGAACCAGTCTCCTTCCTACCTGCTTATGCACACCCACAGTAATTATCCCTCTACCTCTTCCAACACACAGAAACAACAATTCGTTGTTTAATATAGAAATCAGATGACTTTCATTTTCATGTCTTTGCTTTTCAGATTGATAATGAAGAATATGAGGAAGCTTTGTCTTTAGCTCAAACATACGGCCTTGATTCTGATCTCGTGTACCAAAGACAGTGGAGGAAGTCGGCTGTTAATGTTGCTTCAATTCAAGACTACTTGGTGTGTTTGTGTTTTGTGATTTTTTTTTCCTAGGTTTTATTATCAGAATGACTGTATTATCTTTACAGAAATGGAATTCTCAATTGTGTTCTAATTTATGCAACATAAATTGGTGGCAGTTTGAAGAATTGTCCTGCAAATTCCATTTCATGTCATGTGTAAAAGAGCAATTTAACTCAAGGCTTGATCTAGAAACCTTGGCAGTTAATGCAAGTCTTTCTTCTGGAATATCTTCTAACTTCTTTCATTAGCAACACACTTTCTGTGTGTAATCTCTTCCCCCACATGCAGCAGTAGATTATTGCCTGGCAATGAAGAATAATAATTGGAAATATCAAGTGTTTAAACTTCCAATTATTTTAGAAAATAAATTGAGAAGGAGAAGTTAGTATCAGTAGTTACATAGCAAAGTTTGAATAACAAAATTTACAGTGAACTCTGCAAACTGTAACTAAGCTTTTCAGTAGAATTCAACATAGGGTTTTTTTAGCTTGGAAGAAGGAATTCTAACTCAGCAGAAAAGTGATGTTGAAGTTGTACAATCTCATGGTTGTGGTAAAGTATTAGTAATAGAAGTATACTATTAGAATAGTATAGCAATATATAGTTTAGTAATATAGGAATATTAGTGTATATATAGTAGTATAGATAGGTATATTAGTCTAGGCTAAAGTATTCCAAGAGATCAAGAGAAATGTAATCTATTTTTTTTTTTCAAGTCAGATATTGACTGAATGTCAAAATTTAGCCATTCTGTATGTGATCTGTAATGTCAACCAAAGATCAGCAGATAAGGCAAATATATTTTGTAATTCCGGTGCCCTTTCTGTCACAGAATCCTACTGGCATGTGAAGAGGATGGTATTGAAAATGACTCTAGTGCTGTTGTGGAATACATACACTTGGTTTATAAAACATGTATTTTATCCCCAAACCATCACATTTTATTTAGTGTAAAGAGGAGTGATATTAATTAGAAAGTGCAAATAATAACTTCTTTTCAGTTGTTGTGGAAGTTCTGCTAAACCATTTGGTATTTCTGTGCCCTTTTCTGCCACATATACTCTGAGGGAATTGTGTTTATTGTGTTCTCATTTCTTTTGTTGGTTTGCCTTGTCAGTCATCAGAGGAGCTTGACATTTTCTTAACTGGAAGAAATACATGAGGAAATTTTAATGTGATCTCTGGTTCCATTGCTTTGGATTGGACTATGTAACATTGTGTCTGTGCTCTTGTTCTTGGACAGAGCAAAATCAAGAAACGTGCATGGGTTCTTCATGAGTGCTTGGAAAGAGTTCCAGAAAATGCAGATGCTGCTAAGAAGCTGCTTCAGTATGGCTTGAAAGGCACAGACTTGGAGGCTCTTGTGGCCGTAGGAAAAGGAGAAGATGGTGGCAGGTTTGGGAAGAGTATATTTTTTTGTTTGTTTGCTTTTTAAAGAATGATGTATAAAGTATTTTATAGTAATTTGGTAACATTTTTTTCTTACCAACCACTAGTGAAAATATTGAGAAGCTTTTGCAGGACATAAAGAAAGGTCATGCTTTGACTCAGACTATTCTATAGGTGTTCTCAAAGTACCTATACATTTTACCTCTGTATGTATATAAAGTACAGTGTTCATTGTAGATATATGCCCCGTAATTTCTTCATCAGAGGGAATTTATGATGTCAATATTTTACTATGAGAATCTATTTCTCTTGCCACTTCTGGAAGCTGCAACTAACTCTGTAAATGTGTTTTGTTATATGTCTTAATTGTATTCATCAAGCAGAAGCAAGACACAGTAGAGGCAATTCTCCTCAGTGTTCAGTTTCTGCTGGTAGAGATAGAAAGAGGCTGCTCTTTCTTTGTGCAGTCTTCTATTACCATTGAGTGCTGTAGAGCTGCTGCCAATCCCACTGCTGGCTGTGGAATTTAGAAACTTTATCAAGTTTGGTTCTGGTTTGTTTTAAGGAGGGAGTGGAAACAAGAGTTGATGTCTCTTGTTGTCTTAGGATGAGTCCCTGCTTGTTTACAACACAAAAATTTAATATTTTTCTATAAATGTGCAGATTTTTAGTCAAAACATAGACAAAAAGCTGTTTTAATATGTGTCTTTAAAAATTAGTTCACCATATATTTTTGTTGTATGGTGGTATTTTTTTTCTTTTTATCTTCATTGCTTAGATTGTTGATTTTGTCTTCCAGATTTATCTTACCGGGGGAGGCGGACATTGAAATTCCCTATGAAGACTTTTTGTCACCAGATGAAGAAATGGATACTAGAAAGGAAAAAGAGGCCAAGAAGCGTCAAGAACTGCTATTATCAGTAAACTTCTCAAAGTAAATGAAATGTTAAGCCATGTTTTATTCAGAAGTATAGGTTTATTATAACTACACAGTTGCAAGAACATAATTACTCTTATATATATTATTCCTAATAGAAAAGTGGTTTAAATTTTAGTTGGCATTATGTTGTGTCAAAGTTCTTGATTTGCTTAATTTTTGATATATCCCAGTGCACAAAGTCATTAAAAGGTGTAACCTTTGTCTTCATATGCACGTTATATAAAATATTAATGGCAAACATGAAAATTCCTTTTCTGAACACAGGCTGACACTGGAACAGAAGGAGCTCTGCCGTAGCAGGCTGAAGCTGCTCACTTACCTTGATCGCCTTGAGACCTATGAGGTGAGTTCTTCTGAGTTCTCACACCATAGGTATTCCTGCAACTTTTGCATCACATTACCCTTTTTTGCTATTTATTGTGGTATTACCATTTATAGCCTTGTTGAAAGGCTGCAGTCAGTCACTGGAGAAAAGTAAAATGTTTTCTGTTCAAGTGACTGTGTTTCTCCTGCTTCACTGTTTCAAAAGGATGGCTTCTAGTCTCGGGAGGTGCAGTTGGGCAAAAGCCTCCTTTGAGCATCCTGTGTCTGCAGGGAATTGAATTATGCAACAACATGGGATGTAGAGTTCAGGCAGGATTACTGTGGTTTCCCTGTCAGTCAAATTGGCAAGTTCTGTGCAAGTTCTCTCACAAATCTTTTTCTTCCATGAGCTTACCAAAATGAAAGTTTTTGTAACGTCAAACTGTATTTTACTAAGTTTTTAAATTTTAAATTTGCAATTGGCAATGCACGCACTCCCATTATGGCTTTTACCACATCTCTGTAACTAATGATGTCTAAACCTTAATTAAAATAAGGCAGAAAATTGTCTTAGCTTATCAACCAAAAATGCATCTGTTTTTTTCATACTGAAACAAAAACCCCAGCATACTTTTCAGCATAGATCGCATTCGTACTCATCCTGGGATAAAAGGATGTGTAGACTTTTTGATGCTTTTGTAATTCTTGCATAAAAAGCAGTCTCTTTTTTTTAAAAAGGAAATCCTTGGAGGGCCTCATGCAGCTGAGCAGCATTATGATGGAGAATTCTTTAAGAAGTTCAGAAATCAGAATATTGTACTTTCAGCAAGAACTTACGCTCGGGTATGAATATTTATGTTGCTAGAATGCAATGTTGTTTTGGTATTGCTCTTTGCACTTAAGTGCTTTTTCCTCCTCCCTTTGAACTTGGTTCAATCTCAATAGAAATTTAAGAGATAGTGTCTTTGTTTGGTTTTTACATATATGAATGCCGTGACTCTGGCCTTGTTTTCTTTGTTGCTAAAGAAAATTTTAAAATGAACTGTTCGTCGTATGACCTAAGCTTTGTTGCTCGTATTTAGTCTAAATCAGTCTTAAGCTCTGCAACTTACTGTTCTGTTCTTTAGGAAAGCAATGTCAGAGCCCTGGAAATTTTGTTCACTTTCCATGGATCAGCTTTACTTCCACACAGACAGGCAATTCTCTCCAATTTTCCAGAGACTACTTCACCACATGAGTATGCTTTGCTGTTACCTGAAGCTTGGTAAGGATGCGTCAATAGAGACTAACTCAAAGAGAGATGATTTTTAGATTGATACATAAATTAGTTTCCATGTATGGCAGTCTGCTATTGGTTATTATCTGGAATCAAGAGAGTGGCTTTGTCTGTATGGGTGTTGACGTGACCAGTCATCATTTTCTGCTTTACTTTGTGCCATTTGTGGAATCTTTTTGGTCATTAAGAGGAAAGTAGGGATTTTAGAGGTTCTTTGCTCCATTACATATCTAAGAGGGAACATGGACTTTTCTGAGCTGAAACTTCCCAGATTTTCACATGTGTAGTACAGGTCTTTAATTGGTTTGTGGTAACAGCCCGTGTTAGGAAATTAATAATACAAGTGTTTCGGTCCCTAGAAGCAAATACGTTTTTTTGGATTTGTTTTGTGAATTAATTTAACACTTAAGCAGTCAGTAAATTAAGAATCATTAATCTTCTTGATACTGATTCTTGCTCAACTTGGTAAGGTAGAATTATGAAAAGCTTTAAATAAAGACTTTCCTACTGTTTCATTTCAGCATTAAAAGGTTATTTACTGTAAATTTCATCTGATTTTTTCTAAAAGAGTCTTCCTTGAACATCATAATTGTGTTCTGTATATTAGAAGAATTTTTTGCATTTAGAGTGTTTATTTTACACACTTCAGTTATGAAATTAGTTTTGAAGCATATTGTTCCATGCTCATAAAGAGATGGACAGATTTCATTATTTAGTATTTTACAATAGGACTTTGAAGCCTTACTTCAGAGGGAGAGTTTTTGAAGGAGCTAATAGAATTTTTATTTTTTTTTGTAGTCTTCCATCATTATAGTTAAGCTTTTCACTTCAAGGTTTTACCAGTCCCATTTGGGCAATTCTCCTTTTAGAACAGCGTTTTTCAATTCATCAAGTTATTCCCCTGAAACTTTTCTTAACTTAAAATACTTACCAGTTTTGTCGTCTCTGAAGAGAAAGAACAGTCTTTATTTCATGATAGCTAATGCTTCCCTTTTTATTTGTTGGTAGTATTAGGAACACATTTAATGATTTAGTTAAGGTGTGAAAACACTTGTTTTATCCTTTTCTTTAAGGTAACAGTTATGACCATGAAGAGAAATTATTGCAGTGTTTACAAAATTGGTAAAACCTATTCCAGTCTTTTCTTTTGTGAGAGATAGGGAAGAATGGTCATCTTAAATGTGGTTATGATCTATTGTTGGTCATAAATAAGCTCCTCGTCTTTCTGAAGGGTTATTTGTTCTTTTTTTTTTTTTTTTTTTGTTTTTTTTTTTTTATTTTGTTGTTTAGTTTGTTTACAAAACTGACTTATGTGCCAAGAGGCAAGATGACAGCTAAAATAAAACATTTCACAAGTGATCTAGTAGTAAAGATGTGAAGTTATGGGGTACGAACTTAGTTTTGTCTGCTGTTGAAAAATGAAAGTATATATTTTGAATCTTTATTCTCATGGCAGACAGAACTTTCCAGTGCTAGGATCAGGTATGTGCAGGTTCATGCTTTTTTATCCCCCAGATTGCAGAATAGGCAATACTGTGTGTCTTTTGAAGTTTGTCTTTGGGCAACTACAAACTGAGGATGAGATCCCCTATATACACAAATCCCATATACTTAAAACATAAAAATATACTGTATATTTGATATAACCTTTTTCTAAAACTACTTCTCTGTTGCAAAACTGATTGTTCCCATAATATTGTCAAATATAGTCACTAAACCAATATTTTATTAATGTAATTAAATATGTACTGATGACAATATCTATTAATGAGAATAATATACTAATGAAATAGATTTAAGTAGTACAAAGTAAAATTTTATTACTATTTTAAGAAGGTTTTTTATGAAATGGAATTGGTCTCCCCTCCTCCTTCGCCCCCTAGTCCTTCCCCAGTTCAAATAGCTTCAGCTTCTGGCAATTCTTGTTTCACGTGAATCAAAGAGAATTGCAGTTCTTAGTCATTTTTTGTGAGTTTATTGTCCTTTTAGCTCTGGCATTTGTTTTTTAAGGAGTTTATTAGTATGGATAAAATTACTGACATTCTGTAGGTATGTTGTCATGGTTATGAAATGTTGTTTAAATAAGTGTGCTATCTAGTTTTCTTCTTATTAGAAGACATTATGTAGACATAATTTGCTGTAAATTAACTGAGCAAGAGTATGATACAATTTATTCATTCACACAGAACATTAAAAAGTTTTAAGTAGTGACTGTAATTAATACACTTCTGAACAAAAGAAAAACATTACAGAAATATAAATCTAAATGTTCTAATTGGTAGAAAAAAAGTTGCAGCATTACCACACAGTCTCTTTAGCTTATGTAGCTTGTAATTACAGGGGTGTCAGGAAAAGCAGTGAGTGAATCAATCTGTGTCGATGAACTTTGGCTTTAGGCAAATAGATCCTGAATCAGGAAAGGACTTTGTCTGGTTTTCCTTTTGAAATTTCACACTGTTGCCGTTGCGAAATAGGGTGTGTCCTTCAGAAGGTGGTGGGTTTTTTTCTTTCAGTTGCAAAAAAGGCTTCTCTCTTGTGATTTCTTTGAGATCCTTGTTTTTTCTGAAGGTTGGTCGCAATGTCTGTGCCAGCAGATTTCAATAGGGTATTTGGTCGCTGTGGTGCATGTGATGAGACCACTGGCACACATCGGCTGATGGCATGGCCCCTTTAAGAGCGCAGCGTGTTCCCGTGGCCTTGCTTAAAGAACACCTTGTTCATGCCTTGTCCATGCCTTTGCTGCTCGGTCTCCTGCAGCTCAGACCCCCTCCTGACCAGGAACGGTTTTGGGGGAGGTGTCTTCTATATCTTCATATATGGCTCTGTGCATGTGCGTGTCTGTGTGTGTGCAGGATGCAGTACTGTTTTGAATTTACCATATTGTGTCTGTGTACATTGCACACTTTAAACAGTAAGGGGGTTGATTCCCAGCTGGAGCTCTGTGAGGTGACACTCATCTCTGTGGGAATTCACTACACTGCTCTATGCTCACTTAGTTCTTCCATCTCCAGGGGAATCTGGCAGAGGAAAAACATGAGGTTGTATAGCAGGTGCTGCCTTGTTTGTACATGGAACAGGTGAGGTGGCACCTCCATCTACAGCCAGGGTAAGAGCACTGAAACAGTTGCTTGCTGTGTACCCCCACCAACATGAATGCACGTACAAGTGCCATATATGAAGAATTTCCTAACCTATAAGAAATGTTTTTGTTAAGATTGTGTTATAACTGTTCATCTGCATCCTCCAGTTCAGCTGCTGATAGTAAATTCTAAGTACCTACTGAAAGAAAGGCTCCTTTTGCTACTGCATTGTGTAGGCATAAAGCAGGTGTTTTTCTTGACTCGCACATGTCATTTACATTGGGATGGCATTTAAAGGGCAGTGTCACAAAAATCTAAGGTCTTGTCAGTCAAGGAAGAACTGACATAACAAATGGAGGAAGAAAGTAGAAGTTTTTTTTTTTTCTTCTCTTCTATGACAGATTATTAGGAAATACATATATTTTTTTCCGCGTATCTGCTTGTAAAAAGTCTCAAATGGTAGCTATCCTTTTGTTTCTCATTTTTGGCGCATATTTTATAGCTTAGCAGCTTTTGGGATTACTCAGAACAGTTCAGGAGTTCTCTCTCTAAGCAGGGAATGTATGTATTCATAAGACTCTTGCAAAAGACTGTGATTGAAGTAAGCTCAACAGCTCCCTGAGTTGAGAATTAATCTGAAATACTAAGACACATTGGTGGCTGTAAATGATAGTGGCTTCAAATTGGTATTGTGATAGATGGACATTACTAAGTAGTGTGTTTTTGCAGAATTGGGATTGTAATGTTTTCCTACCTCTTTCCATATTATTTCTCAGCTTCTTTTACAATGATGGCTCCTGTGTCTCTGCTGTCTCTTACTGGGATTCATGCTCCCTCTCAAAGATCCATCAGATGCACAGAGTACATCTATTCGGACAACTAGAATGAAGGTGGTAAAAGTTTAGGTATTCAAAGGAGCTGATAGCTCTTTTTAATCTGTTTTAATAGCTATAGCTAGTGTTCTTAATCTGTAGTTAAGACTGTTGCCCTCAGGTTTTAAAATGTGATCTAGGAAAATAATGTTTTACTACCATTATAAATACATAACTGGAGTATTTTTCATTTTCTTTTAAGTTTCTCATCCTTTGTACTAGGCTTAACTGCTGTATTGTAACATTACTGCTCACATTTTCAACTCACAGGAGTCTGGAACTTCAAATGTATGATTCCCTCAGCAGCCATAAGTCTGCTATATTGCACATTATGCTATAGTAAAAATCTTCCCCACAAGACAGCAACTTTTTATATGTTGCTGTGTTTTTGCTTCTTAACTTTCTCAAATACTGGTTCAGTTGTGACATAAAGTGAATTTTTACTGGAGAATCGTGGATGAACTCCATTTGCTTGATGAACTGGGATGGGAGTGTGGAAGTATCTCCTAAAAACTTAGTGAAGGTTTTAAAACCAGAAAATTTCCATCTAGTTGACTTTCATCTGTGAATGAGTAAGTACTACTAAGAGTTCATAAGCAGTTAACTTTGCCTTTCCATAATGATATCTTCTCCTAAACTAAGTTTTTAGTTATTGCCTGTGGCACTGCAGTTTCAATAAAGCTCTTAGAGCTTCATCTTTTCCCTTCCTTATATGTGCATGTAAATAGGTCTGATAACTGAACGTCTGTAGAACTAATATATTGTCTCCTCTTTTTCATACTATTTTTTTTTCTTGTGAAGCTGTACTGCCTTTGTTTTTATAGTAATTCAGAGGTGTTCACGTTAAAAGAATTAATCGCATGGTCAGTTCTTTTTTTGAATTTGCTTGAATTCATTTGTATAGTGCTACAGTGAAAATAATAAGGGCCTACGTTTTATATGCATGACGTTTTTCTTTGTATGAACAGGAAGCAAAAAACAGTTCAGAGGAGAAATGTAGTTAGTATTATTTCAAGGTTGTATTTGGTAGAAAAAAAAATGGCAGATCTTACCTTTTACTATGAAGTAGAAAAAATAAGATTAACTTGTCATGATGACACATGTTCCTGTCTGGATTGACTTCTGGTAGGAGCAGGGAAGGTTCTTGTCCATGTGAAAAATAAAGCAGTGATTTGGAGGAAGAGAGACTCTTCTGCAAACTGCTTGTGTGCAAATCTGTGATAACAACAGGAATAGCTCATTATAGCCAGGAGGCTGCTGCAGACAGTGAGCTGGCAGAGGTACCATAGATGTTGGTTGTGGGGAGATTTTGAAGAAGAGAATGAGAACCTGAAGCCATGAGGGAGCTGTGGAGAACACGGACTGTCAGGGAGGAAGGAAGGAAGTTTCACAGAACCTGCAGTGCTGGAGCTGAGCTGTCATTCAGCTGAGAGAGCTGAGTGTGTTTGGAATGGAGAAGGTTCCAGACAGGCCAGTAGCAGCCTTCTCATGACTTCCTGTAGCACGTGAGCTGAATTGTGCCTGTGCTGTCTATCCACAGAACATCGACAGGATTTCCTTTGTATTTCTGGCTAGTTAGTGCTTGGCTTGTCCTGCCTTCATCTACCATGTGTGCCTTTTGCCTGCATAGTCCTGACCTGGAGTTTGGCTTGCCTTGTCCAGTCTTCTAATGTAGTGTACCGCTGCCATTATCTCATCTGCTTGTTCTTTTACGGGGCTTAGAATAAAATTTCTCCCAGGAACGTTCCTTATGCTTTATAAATGTACACTTCTGAAGTAATATTTTCATGATTTGGTGGCAGACGGCTTTGATCTTACTTGGAGTTCAGATTTGTCTTTAAAATAGCTTTCATAAAATCAAAATGGGCTACTGCCTCACAATTTTAATTGTATACATGAGGGGAATAAACCCACAGTGAGCTTCTGAACTGTGCTTGTGTAGTGTTAGCTGACTTTTCCGATATTTAGATTATTCATTCTAGGTTGTTTAGGAGGGAAGAAAGTTTCCCTCTCCCCAAATTTTATTAGGGGTTAAGCACATCATTAAAACATAGCTTGATTTGTTTATATGAAATCAGTTGTAACTTTCTCCTCTGGTGGCAGAGCTGCTTCAAAAGACCTGTCATTGCAGTGTGCACAGCAGGGATTCTGAAGGTTAGTTAATTGTGGCGACCAAAAGCAATGGGATGCCTTTTCCACCAATTTATGCAGATCTGTTTTCCCAAAATGCGTGATGTTTTCAGCACTCTGTTTTAGGCAGCAGCTGTACTTCAGTCTTGATAAATTTGTCACGTCCTATGGATATTTCTGGAAAATGAAGCACTTCTCTCTCTGCCCACCACTTCTGTATTCTGTAGTATACTGAACAATTGGAAACCTAAAAATACACGTAATCAGTTCTGTATTTGCATTTACTAATTCACTGTTCAGATACTATAATGAAAGAAAAGAATGTTTTCATGCAGTATGAACAATGCCATGCATATCACAGCTGTTTGAGACTGTATATCTGGGATGCATTTCTTGTATTTGATCCTCAGCTGTGGAATAATTATGACATAACAGAACTGTTTCAGAGACATAAGAATTGCAGAGTAACAGAAAGTGGCATTGATTTCCTCATTGCTGTCTGAGAAGATACAGACTTTGGACAAATGAGTTTCTAAATAAATTAGAAGAGAATATTTTAGTTACTTTATTTATGTAGCACACAAGCTTCCAAATGAGGAATTAGTATTTCTAACATTATTTTTCAGACACGGAGACATGATTAAAAAAGAAAAAGCAAAGATTAATCTACTTCCAAAATGTCCCGAACCTAATTCTAAAAACTTCAATGTCTTTCACCAAAAAGATACTCTTTCGTAAATGTTTTGGGGCGAATTGCACTTTTCATTCAATGTGATGATTTACAAGGGAAAAGATTTAATGACAAAATGCTCTGAATTTTCAGCTTGAAGCGTCCTGGATACAATCCTGTCATATGAAATGCTTAAAAGGGGAAAAAAAAAGCAAACCCACACAGTTGGTATTGGTAATGGAGAGAATTGGAATCTGACCTTAAAACTGAGTTAGACCTTCCTCTTTTGAAAGCCTGTCCTTGGAGAGAAGAATAATCTGCAGGTTTCAGGAAATGCAGTTGGTAGGATACAGAAACTACAGTAGCACGGACTTCTTTTATCAAAGAAAAGAATGGGAAGAATTGCCAAGCCAACGTAAACAATGGAGTAAAAAGAGCAATACAGGAAAAGTCAGCTCTTTTTGAAAAAATAAAGTTGAATACCTCCATAATCAGTCAATTTACTGGATTCCAATCATATTTATTCTACTGTTGAAAAAAGAGAAGGGTAAAGGGTTGGGGAGAAGCAGTGACTCGGGAAAAAATAAAAAATACCTCTCAAAGCCATGCTGATATTTGTGTACAGTTATAGTATGGCACAGCTGATAGTTTCTTTTTGTAGGGAAGGAAAGCCACCTGCCGTAGTGACTACAGTGATCTGTCGCCGTGTCTGGAATTCCAAGTGCATAGGAATGCAGACTTAACCTGCACGTGTCTCTGACCTCTGTGGGATTTCAGTTACAAGAACAAACCTGCAGAGTTGTGTAGCACAAGGAGAATGAACTCTGGATCCAGCAGCACAGTGTACACTGCATATACAACAGGCTGCCTGTGCGTGCTGAATTCAGCACTTCAGCCCTGCTAGATCTCGGTCTGGTGTGCCCCCATTCAGCTGGATTTGCTGTACAGGTGTTGTAAACAAAAGCATGGTAGAAAAGTGGGAGTTCTGACTCTTTTCAGGTATGTGTTCATGTCTGTATCTCTGTCTCATCTGTATGCATGTTTTTGAATTTTCAGACTGCAATGGTATTTTGACACCTGAAGTCTTTATCAACTGACTTGCTTCCATTTTATGAACTACTTTTCCAGAGTTTTGTTGCTCTCTCTTAATGAGTTGCTGAAATTACTGACAATAGAAATCTCAGGGAAAAAAAATGGCCTGTGCTAAAGCATAAGTATCAGTTAAGAACAAACCTTGTGATAAATGTTGAGATAAATACAACGTTCTAATCTTTGCCTTTATAAAGGGCTTAAGTACAGGGATGTCTCATCCTTTGCTTGTGTCAAGATTGATTTATTCCAGTCCTTGTATTTAATTTCAAATATAAGAGTTTTTATTAACTCTTCAAAATGAGGAGAGATAGTAAGAACAGTTGGATACAGTCATGTAGAGGGCAAGAGGGAGTAATATATTTTATAAGTGTTGTTGAGAAGATGAATGGAATTAGGAGTCAGCTTTGAGTGCTGTGCGTTCTGCTAGGATTTTTTTGTGTGTTTGTTCTGAGCTCACCAAGAAACCTATCTGTTAGGACTGACTTTACATAAATGCTGATTTCTACTAGGATGAAAAATCTTGCAGCTGTATCTTTTTCAGTGGTGTTCTCTTTAAGGATTTAGAGGAGATGGTTTTGAAGTGCTGCTTGGCTCTTGGTGAGAATTTAAAAATCTGAAATTCCTCTCACAAGTTATTCCAGTGGTGAACCTGAACACTTTTAAAAAGGCAAATGGAGCCAGAGCAGAAAATACTTTAAAAAGTATTTTCCATGGCTATCCATATACCTGACTTAAAATACTTTAACTTTCTATGCTATGAGAAGGGAAAAAAGATAGAGGTAGACATTTCACAGTCAGGATGACGCTGCATGACGATTCTTTCCCAAGAAATGAAAAATCTTTTCCTCTTTAGTGTTTCACAGTGAGATCTGTTAATGAGGTTTTATGAAAGACTTCTGAAGTATGCTTTTAGCACTTTTGGAATTGAGTTGTCTGGACAGCTGTAAGTTTCACTCCTGCAGAACCTTGTACTGAAACATGAGATTGATCTTGGTAGATTTGGCCAGAAGGCAAATGGCCGACAATTGTTTTCAGGAGAGGAAAACAGGTACAGGCAAGCACACTGCAATATTTACTTGAAGTTTCCAAAGTGAGAAATAACATACATCTATAATATATGGCTCAAATATCCTCAACTAGATATTTTCTAGATGTAGTAAACCTTCTTGAGATGTTATTCCAGGAATTCATTGTGGTTTTGAACCCAAGTACATGTTGGTTTATCTTCTCTGCCATGCAGCATGTAGTTAACAGTGTAGCTATGTACTCTGTAAAGCAGTATCTGCTTTTTATTGTGAACAAGGCCCAATCTCATCAGTCTTTACACTATTGTAGGAAGTAAGAACAGTGAAATATCATTTCTTATTTAAGTGAAATGATAACGTGAACAACATGGTATCAGTCTTGGCATATTGGTTCTTCTAGGATTCTTCAATCTGCTCTGGCATTTAGAAAAGGGATATCATACACTTCTTGCCTCTACTCATTCATATTGCTTCTCTCTGTACTTTTCACCTTTATTTTTGTTGTACCCTTTTGAGAAAACAGGCAGAGAGAGGCAGAGTTGCACATTGCTTTGTCACTTGATGGATTTTGGAGTTGCAGGGGGAGGAAAGCGACTTTCACAGAGGGCAAAGCCTGGGAACTTGAATTGAGTGAGATCTTTCTTAACTATTACTTTTTTTAAGCAGTAAACTTTCAGCTTCAGTTGACACTGTAACCTGGGATTTTAGGGAAATTATTTTTAATGCAGTCTGTATGTAATTCATGACTTCTGCTATTTGGAAAGGATTCTATTTTAAAGTTTCTTTAAAAAAAATTGAAGCAGTTGGAATTTAAGGGCAAACTCAAGTGGCTTTTATGTTATAGGGATAGGAAAGGAAGTATCAACTTTTAAGTGGGAAGAGGGAAATGCAGATTATTTCCTGAAAATAGTTAGGGGTACGGGGTGATTGCTTGTCTGCAAAAAGAAGTGTTTGCTAGTAACTGTTGACTTTAGGCCAGGGTGGGTAACACTTGCATAAAATTTAAACTTTTTAGTCTCTAGTAATTGTTTGTCAAGAGTCAGTAAAATAACTCAGCTATGTTAAGAATAATTGGAGGTTAGAAACATGTAATTCATATTGATACATAAGTCAGTTAAAAATATGCAAGTTTTGCCAACTTTAATTGTAAACGTTTTGTGCTACTGAATCTGTAAAGAAACAACTTCTTAATTGGAACTGTATGTCCTGGATGTAACTTCACCACATCTATGGCAAGTATGCTGGGTGTGGCAGCAAAATTATGAAGAATGTGTTCAGTGTGGTATTTGGCAGTACAGGCTTGGGTCAATAGATTTTTCTTTAGTTGTTTTTTTTCTTTTTTGTTTTCCCCCCTTCCAATCTCATATGGAGAGATCATAGCATTAGGATTGTGTGTGTACATTTTGAGATGTCTTGGTTCCTTGTCATTCAGATCTCATTCTTGCAGGGGTGATTTTAAATTTGTGTTCTAAACATCTGTATTTGTTTATTTGTAGTAATTTTCTCTTTTAACAATTTGTTTGTCTAAAGAGGGGAATGTTGAAGTTTAAATATCCGTTAAATGTGTGCACCTCTTTCCGTACTATTTTGCATTACTTCTTTCTCTCAATAACAACCAAAGCAACCACTGGAGGAACAGCCAAACCAAAAAAAATTTCCCTAAAGTTTCTTCTGGGCTTCTGAGATTAGATAGGAAGATTTATTCAGGTGGGAAGCTCTTTACTTGAGAGAGACATGAAGGTGCAGGTGACTGTTGAGAACAAGACTTTGCTTTCAGCGTAAATACAGTAAGTAACATGTGCTGCAATTTTCTTAACGAGTCTTGCTGTAATTATTTACTTACTGTGTGTCTCCCCTATCGCTCCACTGTTGGGTAAGTGCATCAGAGACTCTTGCAAAAGCCAGATTTTGAAAGAGAGGGGTAGGGGCACAGTTTATGTTCTTTTGAGTAGAATAATGGAATGCTTTATGTTGGAAAAGACCCTTAAGGTCAAGTCCAGCTTCAAACCTAACACTGCCAAGTTCACCTCTGAACCATGTCCTTAAGTGCCACATCTCCATGTCTTTTAATACCTTCCAGGGGTGGAGACTTAGCCAAGAGGTGAGGGAGAGGAACTGATGGAGAGGGCCAGACCTTGTGTTACAGATTCCTTGGTACTCTTTGGGCTGTTCTTAGTGGAGCTGTGGGAAGGATCAAGACTAAAGGAAGGGCAGGATCTAGTGCAAGTTCTTTGCTTTGTGATTCTTCAGCCTCTGAAACTGCTCAGGCCCTCAGGCTGCTTTTAGAGTTTCCATTGCCAGCTGGTCCTTACCAACAACTGAATATCTTCTTACCTCTATAGTTTATAAAAAAGCAATTGTTATTTTATTGTTTTACTAATAAAGAAATAAGATTGTATGGGCCTGTAAGACTTGACTACATCAAAAAATTTTAACAACGTGCATTACAAATTTTGGAGGCAAAATAATAGTTAAGACATTAGAATGTGAGCTAATGTTGGAGGAAAAAGCTATCTGTACTCTAAACTGGAGTTGTTACCTGAAAATCTTCTCTTAATGTTATTCTGTCATAGTAGTTCTGCTACAGTTTTGCAGACATTTGAAATAGCTTCTGAAATGAAGCCCTTGTCTGTTCTTTGCTGTATAAAAGCTCCTTTTTTTTCCCCATTAAGAAGGTGGGTTAATATTAAAAAAACCCCACTTAATTCCTCCCAAAAGAACATCAACAAAAAAAAACCCCAAACCCAACCCATCAACCAAAAAACCAAACAAGCCCACTGCCAGTGGCTGCCAGCCCCCTTGAAGGACTCACACTAACAGTTTATGATATAACACTCTTTATTAATGAAATTGTGACAGGTTAAGGTTCAAGGATTGCTGCTGATAGTATCTGACTGCAAAAACGTATTCAAAGCAATATGTATTACATAATGCAACAAGCTCTACTCCCTAACAAAAGTTAGCTTGAGATACTCATTCAGTGTGCATGGAACAGGGTTCTTACCCAATGGACCTCCCCATGGGGGAGAAGACAGGCTCAGCCTGTCAGCTGATCCCAGAAGTTACTATGGATTCTTTCCTGACTTTCTCCCATTCTTAACTTTTATACTATTTCTTTATGTTGAAGTGAAGAAATTAGTATAAAAGTATATACTTTTACACCCGTTCAGTGAGGATTGGAGGTACCTTGGAGGCAGGGAACGTTGGTATAGTATCTGATGTAACATTGGGATGGGAATATGCACCAGTCCGAAGAGAGTGTTTTTGCCATGGCTGATGATTCAACATCAGGACAGCTTCCTTTATCTCCTTTGGGTTTTAGCTGCTCTGTGATTTACCAGCTGAAAAGTACTGCTGAGTTCCCTCCTCTGCAAGGATTTCAGCAGAGACTGGCCATGGTGTCTCTGCTCTGCTCCACCCTTCATTTAGTCCCCCTTAGCATGTATTCTGTGGGGGAAATGAGGCACACCGACCTCATTCCATGCAGGGAGGAGCAGCTGCATTTCCCCCTGTCATTTCTGTGCTGTGTCCATAACATTCCCCTGTTCTTGAACTTTACCCCCAGTATTTTCCCTGCCTTCACACCCCACTGTTCCCCAAACAAAACAACCAACCAACCAACGCCTCCTTGAAATGTCTTCTTAAGCCTACTGGGAAATGAATGGGAAAAATTTGCTAAGAGATGAAATTGTCTTAGACAAATTTTGTTCTGCTTTCTTTTCTGTTAAATACAACACAGAAAAGGAGACCATTATCAATTGAAATAGAAAGTTCTGCTTATAGTGTCTTAATTTCATATTTTGGAAGACAGCATTAATCACACTTTGCCTTTTCTGGTATCTGACATTTCAGCTGATAAAGAGAACTTTTTCACTACAAACTGGGCCTTCTGTAATAACATTCTTATGTATGACATTTGAAATATGACTATATTAATTCATCTTACAAAGTCAATTTTAAACATTAAATTATTGGTAAATTATGTTATTTAAGATTTAAACAGCTACAGCACCCCTTATCCCCAAATGTATGGGCTGATGATGAATCTTTTTAAAATAAGAGAATGGCTTTATTCCTGGTGTTTATTCCAAAAATGTTAGTTTGGAGTTTTCTTTATGAATTATTTTTTAATGATGTTTCTACATGGTGCATAATTATAAAAATATGGTATTTTTTTGGGTGAGCTAGAATTGAAAGCAGATGTTGCTGTAGCTCTGATGCAGGAATTAGCAGTTTTCCATCCTCATCTCTTCATTTGTTTGACTTCTATAACCTGCAGATCTGTCTCTACCTTTTTACTGTTGGATTACTGCAGCATGTATAATGTGGAGGGTTAGAATTACTCTGTTAAAATGCAAGGTATTATTTCCTAATACACAGAGAAGGGAAAGAAAAGAGTGACCAGCCTTCTTGGTGAGATGTGTATGGGGCAGGGCAGTTTATGAGCATGCCTTGCTTTGTTCAGTGAGTTTAATGGCTGTTGCTAAATGAGATGGAATTACTGATTTTTAGATTATTGTTTTGACTCTTACAGTATTGTGAAATTGATTTGTTGGTTGGACTTGTGTTTATTTTTAAGCTACTGAGTTGCAGTGCTGCTCTTCAAGGGATGAGAAGATTGTGTCAGTTGTTCGTTTATAAATAGGGATTGTCTGTGTAGTATTGCTGTTGCTGTTTGTTTTCAGGGTCAGGAGAAAATTAATTAAATTTAAAATAGCTTATTGTTCCAGTATGCTGCAACTCTAATGTCTCTACTCTGTACATGGTTTGTTTCTTATTTCTACAAGTGCCAGCACCTAGAAAGTTCTTCTCTTCCCGACTGGTTTATGTTCTGCATAGCTTGACATGGTTTTCTAGTGTTTTATGCTGCCTAAACAGCTAGCCTTCTACACCAAGCCATAACTAATTATTCTAGTAATAATCCATGATGTTTTTAACCTGTATCTTAAACAGGTTTTTTTTTTTTCTTCAGCCTCAGTATTTAGAGGATATTTCACTGTAGAAGTTTGTAGTCAGAAACGCACATTAAACTTAATTGAGAAGATCAGCACAGCAAGGCATATGTAGTTTCAGTATGAGGATTTGTGCTAAAATTTGAACGATTGTATTTTTTTTTCAAGTTGTGAATATCATAGGTTTTTACTCATTGCACTTTTTGTGACAGCATGTGAAGTCAGAATGCGTAATGTGAAATGGTAACAACTATGAAAGTATGTAGTGGGTTTTTTCCTGTCTTTGAAGCATGGTCAGTAAGAAAATTTGTTAATCCTTTTTATTGACTCTTTAATGCTATAGGTGGAGTATGGGTTTGTATGGATAACATACAGGCAAAACCCCACTTGTAAAAGCTGCACTAAGAAGTAATAAATCTTAATTGATACTGTACTTGACTGACATGCTTATTATGAATTCACTGAAATATTTTGATATGCTTTGTATTCCATTAATTGAGTGCCATAACAAATTAAAAAGACATAAAATTATGTAAAGCTTCTCTTTTTTGTCATACCAGCTACAAGAAGGGGACATTGAAAATTCTTCCTTGGAATGAGCAGAAGCATCGTGAAGAAGACTGGTGTGAAAAACCAGAATGCAGGTAACTATATATAAAAGCAAAAATATAAAGAATTTATTTACTAATTCTTAAAATATAGGAATTGACCCAGTGAGACTCACTTACTATTTTTGTATACACTAACTTGTGTTTTCAGCTTTCTCAGGGAGACTGACTGAGCAAATGGAAAGCAGAGGTTGTGCAAAGCCAGATCTTCAGTAGAGAGCGTTCTTTCTTTTATGATCTGTCACGTGTTTGAAATCTCTTACTAGTTCAGTAGAGAAGATTCTTTCTTTCATGATCTATCTCCTGTTCAAAATCTCTTAGTAGTTCCTTTGCTGACAAAAACTAACACTCACTGTGATAGGCATTTGAATCTCACCAATTTATTGTAGGTCGATCATATCATTTTCTTTCAGAAGTTTTAGGATAAAGACTGATGTTAAAAAAAAAATAGGTGAGCAAATACATGCCTAAACTTTTTTTTTTTAAAGGATGATTATTGAACCAACTTTGCAAGATGAAGGCCAGTTTCTGTATGAAACGCAACCTGAGTTACTGAAGTACAGGACTACTCACCTTTCAGTAGATCTCGTCAGTGATTGGTATTTGAGCAGAGCACAGGAAATTGAAGAATATGCAATGCAGGTGAGAATAGCAGTGAGGAAATGATGATGGCTGAGCAGCCTTATTCAACAGAATCCTTTACAGTCTTAATGCATATTAATAGGACACTTTTCCCTCAGTAATGTACACTCTGTCTCAACTTCATTATGGCTTTTGAAGTACTTGTTTTTTCTTTTACAGTGTACTTAAGCTTGCTTTAAAGTTTACTGAGCCAAATAATTAATCTGTAGAAATTAATAGGAAGCCAGTAGATTCTGTTTCATTTGGTTTACCGTAGCAGACAGTAGCTCTTTTGTAATCCATGAAAAGTGTTTACCAATCCATTTTATGTTTGTAACCAAGGAAGGGAAAGTTGTGCACAGCATGTTGGGAAACACGTTTTATTACCTGTCACATGCTACTGTGTCATGTACATTGATATGTGTCAGTGACGTGTTGCTGTCATGTCAATAAATGGTACTGTCATGATTTCTTCCTGACACTTTTATTGTGTATCTGTGGGACTACCGTGCAGCTCATTTTTCCTTGATTTTCTTCATATGTTAAAAGTGTTTGAAGCTCTGTGAGATAAAGATAAACATTACACATAAGAAAAGGGCTCATCACTCGTGTGCTGTGGTATTTTATTGCTTCTCAAGCCAATTTAGCTGCATGAAAAGGAGGGTGGCTGGAAGTATCACTATAGGTTAGTTCTGATGAGTGAGTTCTACAAGCTTGCACTCCTCCAGGGTTCTTTTTATTCATAGTTGCCTGTGATCTTAACAACCAATTAGTATGTGTGGAAATAAAAGCAACTTCCAAGGATCAGTTAAGTTATATAACATACAAATTAAGTTTCATTCTGCTCTTCAAGACTTGCTGAATATTTACAGCCAGTATTGTATTCTTTGAAATCGAAACAAAACCTTTCATATAAAGGTAGTTTCGGTCACTAGGGAAAAAGACTGTCATTGGCTTTTGTGACATAAAGTGCAACAATTAAAATTATTAAATCATGGTCAGCTAGAAAAGTCATATTGCATGTCAATTACCAGACTGTCTTAGTTTAAAGCAATCCTTTATATTCCATATACTGAGATGAGCTGTGTCTGATCTCCAGAAGGAATAATATATTCTAGTTTACATGCATCAATACAATGCATCTTGGTTAAAAGCATATAATGATATCATCCCCTAAGATTAAGCATTTTATGTGGTCTTCATAAAGCTGAGAAGGGCAATCTGTTTAGGAATATACATTCCACAAAAATTTCTAAGAACTTCAAATTGCCTATTAAGCAACAGGGGAATAAAGTAGACGCACAGACAGGACACAGGTTGGTGTTTGGCAGTTTTACAGCAATGTTTTTTTAATTATTTTTCAGGTTGACTGTGCTCTGTCCCTTGTTCGTCTTGGCATGGAGAGGAACATTCCTGGTCTGCAGGTGCTTTGTGGCAATCTGATCACTCTTGAGACAGTGGTTTATGAGACTGATGGTGATCGAACTTTGACTTTGAAGGAACTTTTAGAGATGAAAGACATTGAGAAGCTGAGACTGTTGATGAAGAATGTAAGTATTTTGAATAAATCAATAAGTGTACCTTGAAATCCAGTAACTCAGGTTACCCTGGATCCTATGTATGTAAAGACACTCATTTCTCTCATGAACCTCCATCTTTAATTCAATAAAAGTTCTACATTTTCATCGTTCCTTTTTTTTGTGGTTGTGGTAGGGTTTATTTCTTTCTTTCTTTTTTCCTAAAAAAAGCTAAATTTGCTCAGTTTTCTGAAAGACCCACTTTATCCCTGGCTGAGGACTCAATGTTAATAAATCTTATTTGAAAGCTGTGAATTGCCTTCTCAATGGCCTTTTTTGAGGATCTTCAGTGTAGCTCTTGATGATGCTGCAGATACAACAGTATTGAATGTGTTCCTTGGATGTTTTTTGGTGTCTTTAAATATTGTCAAGCAATTTTAGTATTTGCCTCTGCACCAGATGTGTGTTTTTGTCTCTTTATTGAGCTTCAGCATGGCATTTCAGAATAGAAAAAGACCTCTTGAAAGGGTTGAAAAATAGCTAGAGATGGAACAGGGATCTGAAATTCAATTGAAGAACACACAAGCACCAGAGGAAAATAGGACAATACTCAGAAATTAATTTTTTCTGTTTGGTTGGGGGTTTTTTTGGGTTTTTTTTTGGATGTTTTTGTTTTTGGATTTATTTGGCCATTGTCTTTCATTCTTGCTGAATTATTGGAAGTAATGCTACTCTGACATGTTTGCATGGTCTTTCAGTCATTCTGAAACTGTAGGAGGAAGATAGGCTTTCCTCATGTAATGGGCTTTACTCCTGTTCTGCTCAGTTTCCCCAAGCCATTGGGTAGCAGAAAGATTTGTTTCAGTGCTTCATGATGTAGTGATCTGTTTGTTACATATGAAGATAACTGTTTATATTGATCAAAAAAAGGTTCTATTTGTCTTTTGCTTTTCCTCCTTGTTTTGGACAATGAAGCTGAACTTGTTCTTATGTTTCCTCTGTGTAAGTCTTTATGCTTTCCAGTCCTCAGATGAAAAATATGTGAAGAATGTTTATCAGTGGATGATCCCTTTTCTCCACCGCTGTGAAAATCAGTCCCCTGGTCTTGCAAATGCCCTTTTTAAAGAATATTTAGTAACACTGGCAAAAGAAGACTTGACTCTACCTCTGAAGATATTTCAGAATTCAAAACCTGCTGTAAGTAAAGACCCTACTAGTTGATTCTACTGCTTTCTTTGGAAATTCTTGTCCTGAAGAGATTAATTCAGAAATAGTTAGCCCATCTAAATCAGATAATCTTTCTGATCTTTCCCTTTTTCTTGGATGCAGGAGTTGTTACGTTTTAGAAAACATTAATTAAAAAGTTTTTTACATAAACTATAATGCAGCTAAACTGTCCTTGATGAGACTGTCAAACTAACATGAGAATGATTCTAACCTAGTGGAATAAAAATCATTGTATGGATTCTTCTTTGAAGTAATTGTCTGGTGACCTGTTTAAAGTAAATTCCTGGCATATTTGCGTTATAAAAAGTGGATATGAAAGAGTTTAATGATCTCACTATTTTTTTCCTGAGGAATTTTACTAGGAGTAGATTTCAAGTTACCTCTCCCTCTCCTGCCTTTCACAGCAAATATAAAGAATAAAGTGGGGGCCATTAGGATTGAGGTGAGAGTTCAATGAGTGAGGGTTGAAGTTGCCTTCCATATGAGTGTTTCATGCTGCTTTTATGGCTTAAATAAATATTCCAGAGCACACAGGCACATATTTGCATGCTGTTGAATGTTCTGAGTGTATGGACAGAAACCAACCAGCAAAGCACAGTCACAGCTCTTTTATGTATGTTGGTACTGTTGTACATATTAAATAAATCTGACAGATGTTTGCAGCAGTTGCCTTCCTCTGTCCTGCACCCTCTCCACTTCTCAAATTCCAAAAGGGTATAATGGCATACCACTGTTCTTTCAAGTGTCTGTGCTGCAGAAAACTAGCCAAGATAAGTTTCGGATTGTGACTTCACCAAGTTGTTAGAAAGAGACAGTCTAATTACACCTGAAGACAATTTATTTACTTCGAGTACACGTCTTTTTATGTTCAAAAGAAAATTAACTGTTGAATTAGAAACAGGAGGTAAAAACCAGTGTACTTTCTTTTCTTATTAGTGTCAGCAAAAAATTATTCCTGATCAGGACCAGCTTATGATTACGGCGTTGGAGTGTATTTATAGCTGTGAGCGAGATGACCAGCTCTCTCTCTGTTACGATATTTTGGAATGCCTTCCACAAAGAGGATATGGGTAAACGTTTTCAGCTGGTTATTTGTAAATATTTTAGAAATATTAAATATGGTTGTGAATTAATGCTTTAAAAAGGGTTGTTAAGTTACTAAAGGGCAGACAAAGTTACTAGAATATTCTATTCACCTCTGAGCTGCCATGACTGTAATGTGTGTACCTATATATTTCTGCAGTGTACATACTCTACCAGTTAATGCAGCAAAACAAGAGTTAAAGTAGCAGCCTAGACCAAGGCTTCTGTATTGTTTCTTAGACTTTTATAGTCTGATGAATTGAGGCCAAGCCTTAGTGCTGTCTTATTGGTTTTGTTACAATAGTGGCATCTTGCACTTAACTTAAAAGCAGCAATATGTCCCTGTGAGAGGGGGAAGATAGAAAACCTATTGAGGGGCAAGTAATGCTCAAGAAAGTGAAAGCATGAAGAGGAGATATCCTGTGATCTGTGAGGTGCAAACTGTTCTTCCAGTATCTTTTATGTGAAGGAAGGAGAGAGCCTGAGAAAAGTCTAAGGAAGAAGGAAAAACTCTGCTCTTGGGAAACTGAGGGACCCTCTAAAGTTTAACTGTCTTTACAGCAAGAAGCCCAACAGTGTTAATATTTCCAAGTAAACATAAATTTGATTTTAATCAAGGAGTCTGTCAGACTGCTTATCTTCATATCTATGTAGTATGAATTACAAGAGGAAATTTTAAGAAGCATGTGTGTGTGTATATATTTAATTGTGTGATATCATTGCAGGCCTGAAACAGATAAAACTAATGCTCTTCATGATGAAGTAGATGAACTGGAACAAATTCTTAGGTATTTAATTTTGCTAAAATAAATAGTGTTTTCTTACAGAAATCACTAGGCATAGCTAAGAACTTGTTATGATAAGAAACCAGCAATAATATTTTTTTTCTTTTTAATGCTGTCAACAAGGTTATCTGTATGTTTTTTGTATTCAGAACATAGACTTGAACGGTTTTATCTATTTGAATATTATAAAACTCTAGAGATATTTTTCATGGAATAAAGGTTTGGAGGTTTGTGTTTTGAGGGTTTTTTTGTGTTCTTTGGGGCTTTTTGTTTGGGGTTTTGTTTGTTGGGGATTTTTTTTCTTTGCTTGGTTGGGGATTTTTTGTTTTGTTTGTTTTATTTTTGGTGGGGTTTTTTTTTTGCGGGGGGGAAGAGGGTTAATTTGAGGAATTTGTTTTGATCTTGATACTCTGTAATGCTTGGAGTGATCAAAGGCTGAAACTGTGAAGATACGTCATCAGGTATTGGTGGTATGTGTTTACTCTACAGTATTATCAATATACATATATTTTAAAAAAATGTAGGTAAAGTTACTCTGGCTGATGTGTACTGTAAGAGACTTTATGGAGACTGTTTGCATTTACAGTGCATATTTTGAGAGAGCTTTACGAGTCCTGCTGCTGCAGCAGTAGTTGTACAGCTGTGCAGGATTCCAAAACGCTGACTCTGTTCGCAGTGTGTCGGAGCTGTTGGAGAAGCACGGCCTGCAGAAGCCGGTGTCCTTTGTGAAAGACACGAAGGGCAGTGCGGAGGAGGCACGGAGGCTGATGGTTAGGCTGACAAGGCACACGGGTCGCAAGTGAGTATTCCAGGGGGAGTAGGGGGTAAGAGAGTTTGTACTGGGAGTTTGTACCTTCTTCTTCCAAGTTGGAAGAGACCTTCAAGATCATCGAGTCCAACCTCTGTCCGAACACCTCAACTAAACTAAACCATGGCACTGAGTACCACATCCAGTCTCTTTTTAAATACCTCCAGGGATGGTGATACCACCACCTCCCTGGGTAGACCATTCCAATATTTTACCACTCTTTCTGTAAAAAATTTTCTCCTAATATCCAACCTGTATTTCCCTTGGCGCAACTTAAGGCTGTGTCCTCTTGTTCTATCAGTTGTTGCCCGGAAAAAGAGACCAACCCCCACCTCACTACAATCACCTTTCAAGAAGTTGTAGAGAGTGATAAGGTCGCTTCTGAGTCTCTTCTCCAGGCTAAACAAC